>CAHIKZ030004601.1:1580000-1757500 GCA_903632075.3 Acanthosepion pharaonis
TCTGTTTTTTTTATTAAACATTATATCGAACATTTAGGCCGGTATATGAAAATAAATAAACTGTTTAAAATAAACGGAGCGTCTATTCAAATATGAGTATCTAAAATGCTAAAAAATATATCTGTTGGATTAATAAAAAATCTGTTACTTTCTGGAAAAATTTGATTTGTTTATGCCTGGATCCGAAACTGTGATGAGGTTTTCGCTTAAAGGTACAATTCGGGCTTTGCCTGACTAATTGGTTCTTTGTCACTTATTTGATCAGAGCATATGACAAATTTATAAAGATATCTGAAAAACATAAAAGTATAATAGAATGTCTATCAAGAAAAAAAAATTTAAATTCTCTTTCATATATTTGGGTTGTATTAAAATTCTAAAAATACCTTTTTTTCAAACAATAAAAATTGTCGATGATTCGAGTAACAATGGCGTCAAGAAAAAAAAATATCATTTTGACATGCCGTTTTTCTTTTTGCGGGTGCAAAGGTTAAACTTTGCCGAAATATCGGTATTTTCAGATAATACAGTGTTTATCTATTTAATTGTTTATTATACAATTTTTTTTCTGATTTCAGTTCGACTTCATGGTGGCGAGGAAACCCCCAGCCACGCCAGTGGTTGGGTGGAAATCTACGATGATTTCTATTGGCATTCGGCCTGTGCGGACTTCAACCAAAGCTTTGATGAAAGGGCAGTGCACGTGGCATGCCAGGAGCTTGGATACAACCGCGGTGTCCAGCTCCCGATTCAGTCGAACCGGGTTATCTATTCGTCCAACTTTCTGGAGAGGGTCAGGTGTAATGGAACAGAGAAATCAGTGCATGACTGCGACTTAACCTTTGGCAGTATCACCGACTGTTCGGACAATTTGTCGCGATGCGTACGCTATTACGAGTGCCGAGACGAAGTGTATATTGGCTGTTCGAAAGGAGATGCGGATTTGGGTAAGTCAACAAACCTTTAAGAAAATACATTTTCAAAAAACACAGAAGACAGATATTTAATTTCTGATCTAAAAATCTTGGAGGCACATATTCATATTGAAGAATATTTTTAATTTGAGATCAAAATAAAATATTATATTATATATATAATAGAAATTTTACTTTATACAGTGTAACCCGGATGTAAGAGAGTTGTCGGGACCGGATAAGAAGTCTCTTATATCCGGGTTTCTCTTATATCCGGGTTTGGTCTATTTTATATACATTAACACAGGCTTTAATTTGGGACCAGAGAAAATATCTCTTATATCCGGGTTACACTGTATATATATATATACATATATATATATATATATATATGTGTGTGTGTATGTATGTTTGCATATATATATATATATATATATATATATATATATATATATATATATATATATATATATATATATATATACAGTGTAACCCCTGATATAAGAGAGTTGTCGGGACCGGAGAAGGAGTCTCTTATATCCGGGTTTGGTCTATTTTATATACATTAACACAGGCTCTAATTTGGGACCAGAGAAAATCTCTCTTATATCCGGGTTTCTCTTATATCCGGGTCTCTTATATCCGGGTTACACTGTACTTTAATTTATTTGGACAATTGTTTTCATTTTGATTGTTACAGATGTTGCAATAGATATACATAATTATGAGTTACATAGTAGGAGAGATCAATCTTTTCAGCCTCGTTTGACAGCCAGTCTAGAAAAACAAATTTGAATCTAAAACCGGGGCTAGCAACTCCATTCTATAAAAAAAACTGTTTGCTTAGAAACCATACAAAAACCGCCTAGCGTGTTGAGAGGCTTGATTCTACCCTCTTCAGTAGAGACTTTATTTTTTAAATCATTTCACCCCAAGCAAGGCGATAATGCCAATAAGACGAAAGGGGCTATTGGCAGTTGAAGAGAATGAAATCTTTAAAAGAAACCGGAAACACAATCCTAAACAGAGAACAGGGCATAAACCTCTACTCCTGTTCAAAAAACCGGGGAGGGGTGTGAACCGGACGATAGGCGAGAAATGTCTATATTGATTGATTGATATGTTTTTTACGGCTTATCAACCCTTTTCAGGTTATTTAAAGCGAGAAAATATTTTTAGATTGGAAGAATTGTTTGGCAATAACAATTAATTACTGTTACAAATCATGCTAATTAACCCATAACGTGACTAAAAAATAAGTTGGATTCATGCCTTACACAAGTGTATTGGTACGTAAGTGACTATAACGAACCCAACTGAAATTAGAACCCGGCTCTCTGTTTAACTTCGATAACTGTCACCATGAGAAAAGCCGTTCGAAATAATTAAAGTAAATTGACAATCCCATAATCTCAAAAATGAAATATAAAATTAAAAAAAGTGGAACGAACTTGCCATAATAATTAAACCATTTCATATTAAATATAACAATTCATAAAGGACACTATTGGTCACATAGTAAACATAGAAATTTGTTAAAACATCTGTTGTTTTCATTTGGTGGTCGTGAGTTCAATCCTTTCACCAAGTAGTAAACATTTGGTTTAGTTTGTTTAACGTCATGTCAATTTATTATGGGTCATTTAATAGCAAAACTTGGGAACTTTGGTAATTTTCATTTTTAAATATTTATAGCTGGTAATTTTTCTCTTCCATTTCCAAAAATGTACTGCCGATAATTTCCTACAAAAATGTATTTTGATCCCAGTTTGGTGGAGGGGTTACTATTTGCCCATATCTGTGGCCCTAACAAGTGCTACCAATTCGGGTTACGGTGGACCTGGGAACCTCAGCAATTAAGAGGTAAATTCACGCTCCTCAAAAACTCCCAATCAGAATCCTTGCTGCCGGATGTAGTTTATCGTCATACCCAGGGCTGGTAGTGAAAGGATACGCACTAGTTCAGCAGAAACCAACAAGAAATGGTATCGCAGAGGAAAAATAGCACAATGGTAACAGTTAAGGTATTATTAGATGTTTCTTTATTCACGTTGGCCATTTATTAACCAAGCAGCCGGTACTTCTCGCGATTGAAATTAATTTTATTTTTTATTATTTTTTTAGGAAGGGGAGTGACTTCATCTAATGCAAGGAAAGTTGGTTCACCGTGACGTGAAACTTTTTCTCGTCATAATCCGTCTTGCACATTTATAAATTTACCATTCACGTTTGTATTGAATAATGTTGCTATATCTGGTCTGGCACTCCTGCTGTATATCTCGAGATTTTTAACAAAATCCCAAAAGGGCCTGAAATGTAATCACTACTGACCAGGTATCTGGACATGATGTAGCTTCCATCTGTCTTTTTCTACAGATATGGCAACATTTCTGACGTGCTTTTTTCCCTGGTGCACCGACAACAGGAAGTAAAGCGTATTTGCAACTAGGTATCACTTTTTTTAGTGTGACTTAGCTAGATGCAGTCGCCACTTCCACTCTAACACTTTCCTTTCTGATTTCTTTCTTCCCTAATAACTACAGTGTTCAAAAATTTAAGTACCACGTCAAAGATCATCTTCCTTTTTTTTTTAACTTTGTCCCTGTTTGTTCTTTCACCAATCCTTCCCATTCTCAGTTTTTTATTCATTTCACTTTCACTTTCATTTTTAATTTAACTCCCTGTAACACTCTACGTTCTAATGAAATTATAGCCTTTCTTAGGATGAAACGATCAAATAAAAATATTTCTCTCAAGTTCAGTAACTATTATTGCCCTTTCCAGTCTCGATAAAGGTTTCCTTCCTAGCCTTTTGCTTGATTAATGTGGAACGTCAACATTTTGATTAGGTCATAATCTTCTCATCGTGTTACATGTGCTGTCTATTTTCGTTGTTGAAAGTCCTCGTGTGATGTGGTTTCTGTTATTTCGTGCGGATCCTTTGTTTGTGATTCTGTAGCGCCAGTCCACGAGGATAGCCCTCTTAAAACCTACATGTTTCAATGACTCAAAGCCGTTTTTAATCACTGATCTGGCCAGTGAAAAAATAACGGAAACGTTTTGTCTATACAAACAACTGTAACAATCAAGACGTAAACTATGGTGTGAAATAATTAAAGGTTTTAGAGAATTCTTTATCTCACAAATAACAGAATTGCTGGAAGTTAATATCAGATGTTCACGAAGCATAAAAGTGAATTTAAATTGAATTATATTTTACTAATGTCATAATCAGGGTCACTGGCAGATTTGGCAATTACAGGAGCCTAATATGAACACAATTTCACTGCTGATTAAAGATGAAAATTATGCAAGTCTCAGTAAAAAGAAAGCTGTGGAAGTTGATTTGATGTCTTGCAAATGGATGTGCGGGTGGTGTAATAGATGACTGCTCGGAAGCGAGAATCGAGTTCGAATTACACTCGAGTTTGTTACCTTCACTTACGAGCACTAATGGGAAAAATATGAATCATTATATTCTCCCCAAATTTATGGATTAAACAGTAAGACTTGTAGTTAAAAAAATAATTGTTATCTCAAAAATTTTAATGCAATATTCAACAGTACAAATAATTATTTTTACGATCCAAAATATATTTAGCAATGATATCGCAAATTTTTCCTTGAAGAAATCTATAGCTGGTGATATTTTGTTTTTTTCAAACAATGTATAACTGATTGTGTTGCTGCTGGTATTTTCAATTTTAAAATATAAAAAATGCTTTATTTTTATTATCGAATTTGTTCATTGCTATTCGAAACGGGAAAAAAAGAGTTCTATTGTATTATTTAATTTGTTTTGTTATAAATAAAACTACATTTACCAAAAAAAAAATTACATTTCTTTACGGTAGTGCGTAATGATTTTCTGCAAGGAAATTCTGTAAAAGAAGTAAATAGGCCAAAGGCCACCGGAAGTACTACGCAATGTATCAGTATTCATGATGGCAGTAATGGGGGACGAATGACCAACAAAAAGTCCGATTTATTCTTGTCGTTAACTCCAAAACGGTGGGTTTCTTCATAATTTACTTGTTAATTTGAGTTCAGCATGTACATTTGCACGGAATTATGACGATTTGGGGAAAGTTTTAAAGGATATTTAAACCCATGACATTGTTTCTGTGCTTCGTTATAAACGTCTCACAAGACTTATCGAGAATTACTTATGAAACTAATTTCTCGTCTAATAAGCAAATCTTTTTATGTACCGTATCCCTTCATGGCGTAGGTGATCACGGCTCTCCACAAATTCCTGTTTTCATAACTCTTAATAAACTGTCTATTTGTCCTAAACCCTGTTCCACCACCTATTTACTTAAGCTCAAGTATGTAATCCGTTCTTTTCCTCTGTCCCACTTGCCCTCAAATTGTCCTGTGAGTATCAGATTTTCCAAGCCTTCTTTCTTCATTATATTCCACAGATATCTCAACTGTCTCTTCCTGATGTTAAGTATTTGTTTCATTTGTGTTTCCATTTTCCCTAAATACTTCATCGTTACTTATATATTTAGTCCATAGTATCCTCAGAATCCTTCTGTAGAAACATATTTTTGTTGCTTCAAGTATCTTTTTAATCTTTGAGGAGATTGTCCAACTTTCAATGCCATACAGAACGACAGATATCACCAAGCAGTTCAGCACTTGTTTCTAGTGATTTTTTTTTCTATTTCTTAGTACTCTGCTTAGCTTTTGAAATGTAAATAACACGCGCACGTTCGATTGTTAATTATGTTGTCTTTGTCAATATTGTGTTGATATTTTGATGCAGCACATAGGGTCGACAAAGACGTGACCCTCCATGTCAAAATCCTGCTCACCACTGATCTTGGGATTAATTTGTTAAAGGGAGATAACTATTGATTTCGCATTTGTTATTAACATACATGATTCTCATTTTTTCTCAGTGAAGAAAAGTGACTTCTTCATTTCTAGTCAGCAGATTATTGCAAATGGCTGGACTTTGTGTTCGATTCTATGGTGAGAAATCCAAATTCTCCTCCTTAGAATTATTTCAAATTTCTTGGACATTTTCTTGCACTGTTGAAAGCGCTGCATTCTGGCTTTTTGACAGATGTCTATCGTTTTGACAAAGATTTGCTTTTCTTCAAAGATATTCCCCAAACTGGTCGGGTTATTCCGATTGAATCTTATAAGAAAGTCCAGGTGTCGGCAAACTTGCACCATAACATTTCCTCCAGTCTACAGACCTTATGTTTGCCGAACTCTGAGAAAGACTGCAGTAAGTGTTTGTTCCACTGATCGTGCCTTGCATTGGCGCCTTGGAGAATGACCCGTATTGTTCCCTGGAGTAGAAAATTTTCCGATGCCATGCACCATTGTGTTGTTAACAATAAAGATATGCAGTGATGGTTTCTCTAGAATTCAGTCACACATTGTATGATCACATGACATATTTCCCTGTATAAATTCCTGTTTTCGGTTACGAAGCCATTTTGACATCAGATGATATTCGCCAATTTTTCTTTTGTCGTTTTGATGCATTCCCAGATCTATACTTTCTACATAGATTAATCATTCTTCGCTAAAAATTTGTAGTTCATTGATCAAGCAGCCAGTTAATGAATGCCAAACATTTCCACGGACGGAAACGGCTAATATTATCAAGAGAGATCAGGAAAACAGATACTGAAAGTCAATCCTTGCTCGATGGTCAGGGAGTGAAGTAATGGCTAATTCGAGTATTGCTTGCTACACGGTTGATAAATGTCTCCCTATAAGGAAACGGCCAATATTACCATCATTATAAGAGGAAGTGGATAACAGGTACAACAGTTCGATCCTAGCTTGATGAGTGAAGAAAATGTATTAGGTTACCCAGAATTCACATAGTAAGCGGAAAGAAAACAAGAAAAATTTATGGGGCAAGTCCAACATTTATTCTTCAAAATAAAGTCCATCATTACCGACGATCTCCTGCCAGCGATCAGCCAGAATCCGAATCTTTTCCAGATGCCAGTCAAATCAAAAAACTGTAAACAAGCTTCGTTCACTTCATGAAATTGTTGAATCGCTGATCGCGACGGAAGTGTGCCATTGAGAGCAATAGACCCTAGTCACTCGGAGCAGCATCGGGACGGAATGGTTAATGTGGAAGAATTTCAACACCATCCATCTTAACTTCTCCTTAGTTAACCTGGCAATGTGCGGCCTCGCATAGTCTCCCTGAAAAAAAAAATCCCGACCTCAATTGACCACAACAGGATACTCCTTTAATTTGTCGTAAACGCAGTCAAGCTGTTGGCAATACTATTAAGCGTTGATCGCGTAACTGTGTTAAAAAAGCTTGAAATGCAGTAACCCTCGGAAATTCCACCAGACAAAGATGTATTGTTTTCTATCCGTTTCCTAAATCAGTCCGGACTGTCTGACCAACGTAGCGATATTTGTTTCTGTGGGAATATTTGGCATTCCTTGACTGAGCAGCCAGTCCGTTGAAATTTATAAATTATTTCTATTAAAACATTTTTTCAGGAAAATTGGTTTCTCAAGTCTAGTAACATTTATCACCTTTTCTATTATTGGCAGGTGTTTCATTCCTAACCTTTTGTTTTCATTAGTGTAGAACGTCAACGTCTTTAATTTGTCCGCATCGAGTTACAGATGTAATACATTTTAATGTTACAGAATCACGAATAACAGAAACCATAATACTTGAGGACATTCAACAGTAACAACACTTAAAATCGATAAAACATGTAACTCGAAAAGATCGATTCGAACGATTCAAAAATATTGATACAAACAACTTAAATGTCTGATTCGAAACATTTAAAAAACCGAGGCCGAACTGTTTAAAAAGAGTAATAGGAGACATAGAGAATGGCAATAGGAAACATTTAAAAAAGCTGATATAAATCATTTAAAGATGTTACGAACAATTTAAAAAGGTTTATACGAACCATTTCAAATGTCTTATCGGAACCATTTAAAATGTTTTATAGGAAGTGTTTAAAATGATTTATAGAAAGCATTTAAAAAGGCTGAAACAAACAATTTTAAAAGGACGAACAAAAGACTAATAAGAATCATTTACAAAAAAAAAACTTATACGAACCATTTAAAACGATTTATACAAACCATTTAAAGCGATTTATACGAATTATTTAAAACGATTTATATGACCCATTTAAAACGATTTACACGAACCATTTAAAAGGAATTATACGAACTATTTAAAACGATTTATACAAACTATTTAACGTATCTGTTATGAATCACTTAAAAGACTAATAGGAAATATCCAAAATGTGGGATATGAATCATTTAAAAGGGCAGAGACGAAACATTTAAAATTTTGAAACGAACACTTTCAAAAGACTGCTACAAACCGTTTACAAAGTTTCTTACGAATCTTTTAAAATGTCTGCTATGAGCAATTTAAAAAGTCTGAAACAAACCATTTAAAAAGGCTGAAACTAAAAGTTTAAAAAAACTGAAACAGACCATTTAAAAAGGCTGAAATGAAACATTTAACCTTTTAATGCTTTGATATACAAGGTAGAGATAACAAAAATACCGTCATTTAATACTAAGAATACACTTCAGAATTCCCAGCAAAAACCATACGCTTACTAATGTAATATTTCCTCATGCCAAACATAAAATACTTAACTTCTTGGACGATCTCCTGAATTCAGCCCTTTTCAGAGCATTAACCATATTTTAATGATTCTATTCGAATCTATAGTTTTATTTTTCTACCAATGACATCGTGTTGAGTCTATAGACGGGGCTTTTCTTAGTAGTATTCTTAAAAAAAAACTATATTGCAATCCTTTATCATAAATAAGAGAAACAGGACTTTCCTTAGTCAGAAATTAATGGTAATCATTAACAAGGGAATTGCTTTATGATATGAATAATACAAATGATTGTTAATAGTTTTACTACAGAAATACATTGAAAATTAAGCAAAAAGTATTTTCCGTGCTCAAGAATTAATGCATGCAATTCTCCCAGTACAAGGTTATAATATGTATAATGTAAATACATTGATAAATATTTTACTATTTTACTAATATTT
Source organism: Acanthosepion pharaonis (assembly GCA_903632075.3). Taxonomy (NCBI): domain Eukaryota; kingdom Metazoa; phylum Mollusca; class Cephalopoda; order Sepiida; family Sepiidae; genus Acanthosepion; species Acanthosepion pharaonis. The sequence goes on from CAHIKZ030004601.1 coordinate 1,588,962, forward strand.
AAAACCAAGAATAAAGGAATTATCAGTGTCCGTAATTATTGTAAGTATAACTGAAAAAAGCAGAGCTATTATACATATAATGTAAATGTACTGCTAATTATTTTTACGTTATAAAGAAAAAATATTGATAAACTAAAAGAAATAATTGTCAATGGTCGGGAATTAATGCAAATATTCGCGACAGAAAATCACTTTTACTTGCTTTATATAAATTCAATCGTTTTGGGTTTACAAAGGAAATGCAGCGTAAATGATTTTAAGACAGAGATTGAAATTTTTTTTTGTATATAAAGATAAAGAAAAGTCTTGTCAAAGGTGAGGAAATACTGGGAGATAAGGATTATAATGCTGGTTTATGTTAGAGCAAAAATTGATGATTTAGCAAGAATTAAAGCAACAATTACTGTCAGAAAAGTCTATTATAAGTTTAATATATAAATCTATTGCTAATGAATTTATTATGAAATGCATTGAAAACTAAAAATAACTGAATAGTCTATGGTCAAGAATGAATTCAAGTGTTGCTGACAGAAAGGAACTATAATATGTTTTGTTTTGTTTTTTAATCGGTATCACCCCATACAAGGTAGTAAAGCCACTAAGACACAAGCATGTGAAAGAATTAGAAACAGAAACATTACAAATGAACGGGAAGATGAAAGGGTAATCAGGAGAAAAGTAGATAGCGATTGACATTGCATTTAAACTTTTGCAGATTAAAGTTGACTGGAAGTATGGAGCCGAAAGGGAGTTCCACAAGCGAGAAGTGCGAGAAAAGAAGCTGTTACATCTCGCCAGTCTAGTACTGTGTTTAAATTCAAAATGTCTAGGCACCATAGCAAAGAACCCATCCAAACAATTACCATGAAAATATTTATCGAAAAGACACGGAGAGGAAACATTATGGCGGTGGAAAAATGACTGAAGTCCTGCCGCCATATCAGGACCAATAATATTGTAGATTTTTCTTTGGATTTTATCAAAGATCACAAAGTAAATATCAGAGGCACCGGACCATATATGCTAGCGATATTCTAAGATTATTCAAATAGCAGACTTATAGATAGTAAGATAGATTCTGGAAAAAAAAGATTGTCTCGCACGACACAGTGAACCAACTTCCTCGGCAGCTTACCTAGCAATGGATTCAACATAGTCTCTCTAATTCATGTCAGCTGAGAACGTTAGTCCGAAAACGAATCATTTTCCTAGAGGTTAGCATCAGCCATGGTGATAGACGACAGAGAATTGTCTCGCAGATGATTAATGTATAATAAAAATGCGTTTATCATGTTTACGACAGACATGCACTGAAAATCAATATGGATTGACTTTGGTAAGGAATTAATTCACGTGTTACTAACAGACAACTACTAATAGATGTATAACGTAAATGTATTGCCAAGATTCCAATCATTGTCTGAGCAATTGATTTGAAAGTGATCAACGAAAAATGGAATTGTCAGTGATCAGGAAATAATGGACATTATTTTACAAACCTTTTTTTTATGGCCAAGCATAACTTGTAAGTAGTATTCCATCTAATAATAGCGACTTTAAAAATTCTTTGCTTCCTTTTACCGCCCCCTCTCTTATTCTCTTTATCTCTGAAAGAACCTTTCTCTTTCCAAGCTGAATACTTACCTTGTTCCTTGCCACTTAGTGTCTACCTATCACACTCCATCCACAAAAGAGCTTTTTCATTCTTCACCTGTGTATTGGTTCACTTTCCAATCTGTAGAATATCTTTTAATAATTCGCCTTTTCGGTTTTCCATTCCAGATTACAAGATATTTCTACAGAACGGTACATTTGGAACATTAATAATGCAACAGTACGGTCTGAATGCTAGTGTATGTGCGGAGAACTGGACGATCCACGAGCCGAATGTTGTCTGCAGGGATCTGGGATTTAACGGTGGCATATTGCTTGGCAACCAGATCTATTGGAATCAGTCCGTTTCGCATGAGACCCGCAAAGATCGGTTTCATTGTACAGAGAACGAGAAGAATTTGAAGAACTGCACACATTACATTGGGGAATCATGTCCGGACCAATTATCACATGCTTCGTTGCTATGTTTCCATGAAAACGGTAAGTCTATCTCCTTTTCCCTTTGTTAATCTTTTATATATATATATATATATATATATATTTATTAAAGACATTTTTATTTATGTTTAACGTTGTTATTTTATAGATACAAGTATTTAAGCAAATGCTCTGTTTAAATACTTGTATAAATAAAATAACAATGTTAAACATAAATAAAATATTCTTTTAATAAATAAATTGTTTCGGACCTCGTCCATTTCTTTAACATATGACGTCATTTGTTTACATTCGATACGCCAGAGCAGTTATGAATGTACGAGATTCATGGAAGATTGTAGTTTATAACAGTAAATTCGACCTTGTTCACTATAAGGTTCATGGTGGCCGAGTGGTCAAGGCACGTCAGCGTAAATGACGTTCCGTATAGGATGCAGGTTCGAATCTTGTCTATGAACGAATATTTTTATGAAAATTTCTCGGACATTCAGGCCGGTAAATGTTATTTAATACTGTTTATCATAAACAGAGCATTTGCTTAAATACTTGTATCTATAAAATAACAACGTTAAACATAAATAAAAATGTCTTTAATAAATAAATTGTCGGACCTCGTCCATTTCTTAACATATATATATATATATATATATATATATATATATAAAGATATGACAAACTGCTATTTTTCTAAATACTGTTGATATATAAAATTATGTATAGTTATATCATTCATATGTATATATATATATATATGTATCAACTTGTTCATTATCTGTCTGAAACTGTTCATTATCTATCCATCTATCTCATTCTGTCTATGTTCTCTCTCTCTCTCTCTCTATATATATATATATATGTGTGTGTGTCTGTCTGTCTAAGTCTATCCATTTTATATCTATCTACATGCATATATCTACCTACCACAGTCTCATCATTTTATATCTATTTAAATACCCAATTATCTGTCTATCTATCTATATATCTATCTACATATCTATCTACATATCTATCTATCGTAGTATTTTCATTTTATATCTGTCTCATTCTATTCATTTTATATTTATCTATCGATATATATTTATCTACCTACCATAGTCTCATCATTGTCTATCTATCTATATACCCATCTATGTATCTATTTCTCTAAGTCTATTCATTTTATATTTATCTATCATAATATCTTCATGTCTAACTATATCAATCTCTTCATGTTTATCTGTTTTAATCTTTTCAGATACTTTTTACTTGTAAATTTCTAATTTTAAGCAACTGATGGATTTCTCAAAATTATCCCTTTAAGCGTTATATTTTAATGACTACTTGTGTTTGAGTTAGACTCCTTGCTTATTTGTTTTGTTGATTCATTTATTCTTGTCAAAATGGAGATTCACCTTAATAAGACTTTCGATTTCTAGGCCGGTTAATTTCAACGTTTAAAAAGACACTATCCAGCCGGGCTAAACCATAAATTTAACAATATAGATAGTATTAATATATAACCCTACAAATCAAAACCTACCCACATTTCTCACCCACACAAGACAGACATGCTTACAGAGGTGTTGAGACCTCACACACTTATACACACACTCACACGAATATATACACTTACACACATCATACTCACTCACTCCCTAATGAGCCAAATGATAACACACACCCACAGCAATATACACACGCTTACACATATCATACTCACTCCCTCCCTAAGAACCAAATAACACAGACACACACTTAACAGAGACACATCCACTCTCCAGGAACCAATAAAACTGTCAAACTGATCAAGGGAATTCCGAGCAGCATGGGTCCATCCAGCTCTTATCTCAAATAACAACTTAAAAGAGACTGTTTGACCAACACAAGGAATGTTAAAAGATTCATGTTAAAAAGATAACAAAAAAAAAAAAAAACAAATGAAAACTACAGACAAAAATTCATTTTCTCCAGCAAGACATTCATTTCTGTAGTTCACTGCTACCAGCAAGCAGAAATATTTCTTCTCCTGATGATGGCCATTTTGGCCGAAACTAGTCGAGGAACCTAAATGAAATAATAATAATAAAAACGAAAGAATATTAATCTACAACCCAGTGTGTCTGAAGATTTTAATTTTTAATATTTTTTATTGTTCAATATATATATATATATATATATATATATATATATATAAACTAACGAACCAGAACCTATTACCTAACGGATTTTTTTCTTATCGGGTGGCCGTTTTACCAATAAAATGTAGTTTGGATCAATCCTTTTTGTTTTTCTTTGTATTTTGGTTTTGTTTTCTGATAATTTTTTTACTCTTTCTGATGGTAGTTTATTATTATTCTGATGATCCCATTGCAGTTGCTTGATTATTTTCAAGCAGTACGAATATTTTTGGTCTTTTCTTTTTAATGAAGTTTTATCCTAGATTTCAGTTTGTGTAAATATTTTAACGAACCAGAACTTATCTACCTAGATTTCCCCTAACGGACCATCAGGATAACTCTAGCTAAAGGGTTGGCCCAAATGATATTTTATTGAAAAAAACTGTCACCAGAAAGAGTAAAAAAAATTAGCAGAAAACAAAGCCAAAATCAAAAAGGATTGGCCCAAACTACCTTTTATTGGTAAAACGGCCACTCGATAAAAAAAAATCCGTTAGATAATAGATTCTGGTTCGTTAGTTTACATTATCCCTTTAAGCGTTATATTTTCATGAGACAGTTGACAAAGACTCGGATCTGGACGAGTTGCAAGTGAGCCCTGGATCTGGATACACTAAGCTCCTATGCTGCTAACGTTAAAAACCCAGGTGTGACTAGCTTCGAGAGATATATACGCATTTTTTTTAATTATATTTAGCATTTAAAATAAACGGGATTTGTATCGTGCTATCGATCAGGGACAATATTTATATTTATCAATATGTGTGTATGTGTGTGTGTGTGTGTGTGTTTGTGATTTTTAGGAACTGCAGAGTAAATGATAGTAGAAAATCGACTTCAATAGTAACAGAAACGTTTTCTGAAGAAGAAAAAACAGTTTCTGTCTACCAGTGGGATCGTCTCTTTTCAGACAAATAGTTCCTCTCGGAGTTCTAATAAAGACAGACTAGAAAGAATTTGTAGAAACGTTGAGAGAGACAAAATTGTATACAATATCTCATTGCAATAGGGATTACGGCCCTCACCTTGAAACACCGGATCCCGTACGATTACCGAAGTTAAGCAACGTCTAGTCTGGTCAGTATCTAGATAGGTGACCGTTTGGAAATACCAGGCTAAGTAAGCTTGGATGTACGATGTTTGTATTGGATAAAGTCTCAAAATTTTTAATCGGAGAACCGGATTCTAGTTCCAGTCGGGTTCGTTACATTCACTTACTTGCAAATACCATTGGGAAAGATAGGAATCCACTTTTTGCCCCCCTTGCTATGGGTTAATTAGTAAGACTTGTCTAGCTAAAACATCTTCAGAAAAACTAAAATAAAATTGCGTGCAAAATATTTAGATTTCGACTTTAGATGACCCATAGCGATATTGATATGTCGCTAAACAAAAAACACCAACCAACATCGTTAAAATAACTAGAGTTGTTGCAAGACTGGATGAATAATCATTTTTATGACCCCTGGTATTATCTGTCCGGGCAAATTAGTCATGGATTATAAACAAATAATAAAATTTATAAATAAAACGAATTTACAGAAAATAGAGGAAAGTGAAGAAATTTGTTTTTTTATTTTGTTTTTTGTTTTGTTTTTTCAGCAAGGGGCTGTACAAGAACCGGGTGCCACTTGAGGTAGATGGTTACGATAAGGCGTAGTTTATATAGATAGGAGGGGACGATAATGGTTGAGTCTAATCTTGAATAGGATAAGATCGTAATAATCGAGGAACTATTCTTTATGGAGTCTGTTCTATTGCAGTGTTCACGGGAAGAAGCTTTTTATACAGAGAGAATATGCGTGGTTTGGTACTATGTTACTCGCATGGCGGATCCTAGCCATGAAGGTCATACCTGGTGGAACCAAGTGATGTACTTCGCCCGAGCACTTTCCATGGTAGAAACGATAAAGCAGTGAGAGATTCGCTAGATCACACCTATAAGAGAGAGGTTCGAAGGTGGAAAATATTTGAAGTTGTTGAAAGTTTAGCACAAATTTAAGTTGATGTCTCTAAAGTACTTAAATGCTGCGTGTTGCACGTGGCAGAAAAGGGACGTATGCCGTTGCACCCAGAGCCAGTGAATACTACCCCGAACCTGTGGTGGGGGTAAGCCTGATTGGAGGCTACGGAGAAGTATTTTGATCCTTGCTATATTATCAACATTTGTTTTATTCTATCTACATTTATATGTATTAAAAATTAAACTAATCTCTACTGATTTTCGCGGATTCTGACGTCATTTCGGAATCTTTTTTCATCCAAATTCGTGAATTTGTTTTCTTCAGGCTCAGTGTAAAAAACTCTATATAAAATTATAATAATTATTTATTTTTTTACCTCAATGTTGAATGTTTTAAAATTAACCAACTTTTTAACAAGAAAATCTCAAGCTTTCTAATTAAACTGAATTTAAAAACGTACTTACTTTTACCTTAAAATATCGCAGGAAAGCATTAAAAATATTAAAAACGTACTTACTTTTACCTTAAAATATCGCAGGAAAGCATTAAAAATATTAAAAACGTACTTACTTTTACCTTAAAATATCGCAGGAAAGCATTAAAAATATTAAAAACGTACTTACTTTTACCTTAAAATATCGCAGGAAAGCATTAAAAATATTAAAAACGTACTTACTTTTACCTTAAAATATCGCAGGAAAGCATTTTTAACGCAGATGTGGATGTTTTTATCAGGTGTTGATAGATTTATCGATAACTTAACGTATGAAATTTTTAAGTAAAAGGCAATGAACTGTAAAAATTACGTTACGAATACGTGCACTTCTCACAAAAGGACGGTGTTTTGACCAAACAGGTTGCTACTGTTATCTCGCCAGATAAATGCATGCGTACAACTACTGCTAGTAATATTTTTTTTTTTTTTTGTATTCGAATTAAATTGCTCTCATCCAGAACAAAACGTTTGCTTCTACCACATATCTCAATTAGATGAGAGTTGTTGATAAATCGGTAAAACAAAGAGCAACTCTGAACGTAAGTCCAGATGAACGTATCCACCTTATCAAAGATGTTCGACCCTGTAGTCATATCAAACTCTCCCATAGTACAGGATTTGGGTTGGGTTTTCTTTCCACCAATTTTCTACATGATGGCAATTAATTCTGAAAGTTAACGCGTTAGTAATCGGAATCAATTTTTAAAAATGACCAATTCACTAATAAAGAAAGTGGAATAATATAGATCTTTTCTGAATTGTGTTCAACTTGCTATTCTAACCATTTTATTTGATTGGCTACGACTAATTCATTCGACTTTCTTTTCACATCGTTCTGCTATGTTTTCTCTGGCTTTACTGGTATTTCTGTTATGTTCTATGTGTAATAAATCGTAGCAGTTATCTCCCCCTTTCTAAACTATAATAGTCACATTCATTTTTTATTCAATCCAGTTGTTACCGAGTTGAATAAAAACTTCTTTTATTTGCGAACTCAATTATAAACACACTCTACACATTCCAGTAGACGCAGAAATTAACCCAAACAAATTACATACAATGATTAATGTGGTATTCATTTTTTAAAGAAAAGTATTTTTGGTCAAACTTCAAATTAAGAATAGCATGTTAAGTACATTTTAAAGACGCTGGAAAGTATAGAGTTCATAGTTATTTTTTCGACAAAAAATTTAAAATAAATAATTTTGTCGCAATTTAGCCGAACATCAGAGAGAGGGTGTGGTCTCTTTTTGAAGCTAATGCTACATTTAATCCCGAGAGTCCGAAGATGTCAATATATACGAAATTCTGTTGAGTAGAATACGAGATCTGCGTTTGAGAATAACTGTACGAATGAACTGAAAGTTTACCTCGCTAAGCATTAAACCATGGAGGGGTGTCTAACAAATCTGGGACAAGGCCACAAATATGGGAATATTGAAGATTTGATTGCAGCGGTAATGTTTTCTGAAAGGAATTTACTAACTACTGTTCCATAGCAATATTAAAAGAGCAATCCATAATTTGTTCCCAGATTTTGAATTCACAGTTGTCTTTTTCCTAAACTTATTGCCAACCACAGCTTCTTTCTTTTATGTGCCATGTCCTTTCAGGACGTAGACGATCATGGCTCTCCACCTCCCTCTATCCTTTGAAGCTCTCAACTAGTTCCTTCCCTCTACTTCCTCCCCCAGACCACGTTCTGTCATGCACTTGATTCAGTCCGCCAGGTATATCACGCGTTGTTTTCCCTTGTCTCTTTTTCCCTCTATTCGACCCGTGAGTATCAGATTCTCCAGTCCCTCCTTCCTCATTAAGTGTCCCAGAAACTTCAGCTGCCTCATCCTGATATCAAGTATAAGCCTCCTCCTTGTTTGCAACCTCTCTAAGATCTAATCGTTGCTCACACGCTCGGCCCTTAGCATCCTTCTGTAGAACCACATCTCTGTCGCCTCGAGTCTCTTCTTCATCTTTGAGGAAATCGTCCAACATTCTCTGCCGTAAAGAAGGACAGATGTCACGTAACAGTTCCGTATTCTTTTCTTTGTTACAACGAGAACTCAGTATGACCTGCTGTTTAAACAATAGCTGGAGCGAGAACAGATGCGTTCATACATTTCCCATGGGTATTTGCCCGTAGAACACGACTGGAATTCGAACTTGGCTCATTCGATTTCTAATTCCGAACCACTCTCAATTACACCATCCGCACACCTTCCAAGTGATTTAAGGGGAGTGGTGATTACTTCGAATTGAGTTCATGGCAGTCGGAATGTTTGAAAAGCTCTGTAAAACATTCCTCAACGGCTAGAATTACTAAGCTTAGATTAATCTAGCGGAAGGCATCGTGTGGAGGAAAACCAAATATAATGCAAGCTAATTACAGTCGGGATTATCTATGATTATCTAGGATACTAATTAACACTCCGTTTCTTCCGGGCTAAGCAAGTTAATATTTAATAAGGGAAGATTTGTCTAACACAAAGCTATAGATACAGAGAGAGCAATATTAGTTTATAAAAGTTGTATTAATTTTGTAATAAATAGGGGATGTAGCGAGCCTTTCTGCATGTTTGTGAAGCTTATGTCATGATTTACATTCATTTATTCTTCTTTTCTTACTGTGAAATCCATAATGAAACTGGACAGCGGTCCAAAGGTGCACCAGTATGTCCCAGTGAGCCTTCATCCCAGGCAGTACATCTTCTTCTGCGTTTACTGCCCGGCGCCTAAGGCGTCCCCAAAAGGGGAAGTGCCGAGGGAGCTTGGAAATTTTTTCCACGTTATTGCCGTTAAACCCACTCGAACTTGTGTCACACACGGTAGCGACATGAGCCCGCTGAAAAATATACACACACACAAAAACACGTACTCAACACAAATGCAAACAAACACACGCACAGCATTAAATGAAGAAATGTGATAAAGTTCAAAAAACGTTGAAAATTTTCAGCTTGCGGCAACGTTCATTTTCCGCAGAGCCCAACGATTAAAGCTGTCGACTCAAGTCCTACTACAACTGGAATCATTAATGTCCTTATGTGCCGTCTGCGGCGGCCTGGTGTTGAGTTCGTCCGTAAACTGGTGACGCCAAACGCACCCACTGGTTGGAGGAAGCACCGAGGTGGTCAACTCACGACGTGGCTCGCAACGGTCAAAGCAGATATGGAACTCATGACCGGTCCTTGCGTTTTCGGGGTCCGACGCTGGAATCGCGAATGGCTCGATCATGCCGTCGATTCTGCTGCCGATCGAAGAGGGTGGATGGTCTTGACGCGCGATGCTGTTAATTCAATTGGAGCCGGCTCAACCCACCCCGGGTGAATGCCGTTACAAGACAAGAAGATCTTTTTTCAAGATCCTTAGTTTTTTGAAATTCTTCAAAGATACCTTATAATCTGATGGGAATGCCATTATTATTATGTTTTCTCTTTTTCCACACGGGTTTTCGTTTCAACCGGAGAGTTTCCTTGATGAGTGTTTTTTTTTTTTGTTTTGTTTTGTTTTTTTTGTTTGTTTTTTTATCAAGTCGTACGACTTCAGACAGAAGAATATTTTCGGAAGCAAGCAATACAGAATTCTGAAGCGATTTTCTTCATGTAAGTCGATGTTATAGACCCCAACGCTGGCACAATAGTGGCCTGAACGTCCCATATTCTGGCAACGTCAATCCGGAGCGTATTGTTCTTTTTTAAGCTTTCCAATTTCTTTGGCCTTGATATCATGGTCGCCAGGAACAGACATAACCATGATTTTTTTTTTTCTTTTTCATTTCGAATGGTTGATTTGTAGATTTGAAGGATCGACTTCGGCGAGAAAAATTTAGTAGTAGTAGTAGTAGTTGTAGTAGTAAGCATCGTGCATAGCTTTCATGGATTCTTGTCTTACTTGATTGCGATTTTAAAATGGACATACATTGTCTTTTTTTTTAATTAAGATGAGAGACAGAATTACACGTCAGTCGCCTGAACATATTTTTTGTCTATATTTCTGAGATGAGTTTTTATATACACTATTTACATTATTTGGACTATTGTCCTCATCTTTGTCGCCATATTTATTACAACGTTTCGGCCTTTCAGTATCTGTCTATATATCTGAGATAAGGTATTATGTACACTATTTACATTATTCGGACTATTGTCCTCATCTTTGTCGCCATATTTATTACAACGTTTCGGCCCTTCAGTATCTGTCTATATATCTGAGATAAGGTATTATGTACACTATTTACATTATTCGGACTATTGTCCTCATCTTTGTCGCCATATTTATTACAACGTTTCGGCCTTTCAGTACCTGTCTATTTTTCTGAGATGAGGTATTATGTACACTATTTACATTATTCGGACTATTGTCCTCATCTTTGTCGCCATATTTATTACAACGTTTCGGCCCTTCAGTATCTGTCTATATATCTGAGATAAGGTATTATGTACACTATTTACATTATTCGGACTATTGTCCTCATCTTTGTCGCCATATTCATTACAACGTATCGGTCATTGTACGCTCCGGGCTTCTTGAGTATCTGTCTATATTTCTAAGATGAGGTGTTATGTACACTATTTACATTATTCAGACTATTGTTCTCATCTTTGTTGCCATATTTATTACAAAGTTTCAGCTGTTGTACGCTCCGACCTTCTTCAGTATCTGTCTATATTTATGAGATGAGGTATATTGTACACTATTTACATTATTCGTTCTATTGTCCTCATCTTTGTTGCCATATTTATTACAACGTTTCGACCCTTCAGTATTTGTCTATATTTATGAGATGAGGTATTATGTTCACTATTTACATTATTCGGACCATTGTCCTCATCTTTGTTGTCATATTTATCACAACGTTTCGACCGTTGTACGCTCCGGCCTTCTCCAGGTGGTTGGAATGTCGAACTGAACCCTTTATTTCGCTCACTGGGGTAGATTGTTCTAGTTGCTCAAAGACACATAGCACAGTGGATAAAGGCGTTAGTTAGATATAGTGACAAGACGCAAAGTGTGTGAGTTCAATACCTGGTTAAGGCGGTGGAGATCTTTGAGAGGGGAATTAACAGGAGATAACTGACATCCATTAGACATGGCACGTGGAACATACTTTAGTGCTGCGCCACATCTAAGCTACGCTTAGAAAATAATTTAGGGCACCTAGGTGTGGTGTAACGGTTAGCGAGCGTGTGTCGGGAGATCAATTACGACTGAATGTGAGTTCGATCCTCACTGGCTGCCCCATACTTTCGGCCTTGTGCCACATGTAAGCTACGCTTAGAAAATCATTTAGGACATCTCGGTGTGGTATAATGGTTAGCGAGCGTTTCTCGCGAGATCAATTACGACTGAATAGTGAGTTCGATCCGCACTGGGTGTTCTCTACCTTCGGCCTTCTACGCTTAGAAAATCTTTTTTTGAGCACTCCGAGGCAGTGTAATGGTTAGCTAGCTTGTTTTACTAGACCAATTACGACTGAATAGCGGGTTCAATCCTCACTGGCTGCCCCATACATTCGGCTTCGTGCCACATCTAAGCTACGCTTGGAAAATCACTATACATGAAGCTGTAGCAGAAGTGGTGTGTCTAAGACAAGAAAACTACAGACTGGTTTGAATTACTACCCCTAGACTGGTTGCTAAACAAAGCCATAGGGATCAGTCTGACTTGTTATTTAGCCATAGCTGGCAGAGGGGAAGTGATGAATCCATACCTTTCCTAAAGGTATTTGTGTGAAATTGAATGTAATGAACCCGATCGGAATTCGGCTTTCCGATTTTTCATTATGAACTTCTATCCATGACACCATTACGTGATTCCTTTCATACGACACAGAAGCGGTAAAACCTAAAATTGATATCCTATGTCTAAAACTTGTATTTCTCACAACCGACCTCCAATTCTCCGTCCACATAAAAGCACGTCTATTATCGATTTATTGATTAAACTTCCCGCCCCCACGAACTACTTGTGGAGCGTATGTTTACATTCAAATATTATTTCCCTAGTGTTTATATCAAACGCTGTTGTTTACAATTTTTGCAATTAATATAAGTCTCGCCACAAACTGGGCTTACGAGATTTCGCCTCAGAAATAAGTTTTCCGATTCATTTGACTGGTGACTTCAAGTTTATAATTCAATTTTTTCTATGAGTTCAAACCGAAAAATATCCAGCCATTTTGAGTATCTGGAAAACCAAGTGCCCGGATTTAGTACGATTTTGCAAACAGAGGGACCGTACTCTGCATAATGGAACAGACAGTCTCCTTTGGAGTTACTCAGTCGACAGTGCGATGTCATTGTGTGAACTTTTGTACGGCGTTACCGTTGGGTTCACAGTAACCGAGCGGATTGATCAGGAAAAGTCTAGAAAAAGTATTTTAGCTAAGTATCGCATCACTCAAGTCTGTTATCAATCGTAGACATTTCAGGTTTGGATCCATCTCTGGCTTTTTCCAGAGCTAAGAATCATCGTTTACATATAAGATAATTCAAACCGAAGACAACATTAAGGAGAACGTAACAAAGCAGCTGGTGGCACTCCCGGAAGAGGATTCTGCAGACTGTTTTGAAAAGTGAAAATGGCGATGGAAAAGCGTATAAGATTCAAATTAGACTACTTCGATGCGGATTAAGGCACTATTGGATCGGCTATGCTTTATTGGTAAATGAGATCAAGTCATATTCGTGTTCATTGGAATATCAAAAGACGTATAACAAAACATCAGGAATGTATTAATAGGAAAAAATAATTAAAAAACGGAATAGGTTAACGACGAGAGAATTTTGAAGAAAATGGAAAGAACTTGAACTGAGAATCAGAAAGAGATAGTTGAAATTTCTCGGACACATAATGAGAAAAGAGGACTTGGAGAATTTAGCACTCACAGGACATATTAAAGACAAGAGCGAGAAATAGAAATGGCGAGTTGCCTACGTAACAAGTTTGTGTAAATCGATGGCAAAAAAGAAAGAAAGTATGAATGACAGTAAAAAGATGTACATTAGACAGAATAGAAAATTTTTGGATAGACATGATCCCCGACGATTTGAAGAGAGACGGCAAGTAGATGAAGAACGATCGGAATACGTACGACATGGCATATTTCAACCAAAATATGAATAGAAGACCTTATGAGATTAAATGCTTTTATCAAATCCGTTTTTAGAAAATGAAGACAAATTAGTTCTTGGTTTTGTTTGTTTAATAGCATATCAAATCCTTATGGGTCATTTAATGCCAAAATTTGATTTTCTTAGGATCTTTGAAGTAATAAAAATATGATATATGTTATTCTGCTTTCACAATTCAATACATGGTAGATATTCAACTTTTGTGCATATACATCTTTATATGAATGTAATTACTAGAGGTGGTGATATGTGTGTTTTATGTTATACTTTTCTTAAAGTTATATTTTAAAATACAATTTGATTTCTTTAAGAAATTAAAGGATATTATGTATAGGTTGTTTGGTTGATTTTGTTTTGTAACATAGAAAACTCTATGGGTTATTTAATGCCGGTATTTAAGTATTTTGAACGCAATTTCATGCTTTCAACTACAGATAAAATATATTGTTGATCATTTTATTATATGTGTTGTTGGTAATTTTATTATAAATATGGTAATTTATGATAAAAATGTATTTTTATACCTTCATAATTTCTTTTTTTCTTTTTGCTTTGGGGGTTCAATATTGGCCGATAGCTGGGACCCTAACAACTGCTACCACCTCGCGTCAGTGTGACTCTGAGAACAACAGTAATTAAGAGATGGTTCTACGCTCTTCAAAATGTCCAATCTCCTGATCAGAATTCTTGCTGCCGAATGTAGTTTTGGTTCGTTTTCTTCATTTTAGATGAAGCTGCGTTTGTTATTAAATCATGATTAGATTTTTCTTTCTTGTTTGCTGATTTTTATCGCAAAGTATAGATCCTTTTTAAAATCTACAATTCTTAAGGAATTTCAATCAGACATGAAGAAGCCACATAAGAATAAGAATTAATGCAGCTCTATGATTAAATTTGAATATCGCCTGTTTTCATGTTTTAGACCGTGGGTTTCTGTCCATATTAAACAGGCTCCTAAAGATTACGTATGAGTTCCAACCCCATCGGAGGTTGCTACGAAACCCAGTCAGAATATAAACTCCCTTCTAAGATTCTCTTGTTAACCAATAGGCCATCTCTGCATCTCTTTCTATAATTCATACTTCATTAATTATTAATCATTTGTTTGTTTAGTGAAACAGTTATCACTAATTACTTAGAGTCGGCATCTTCAAAGAGCAACTTGCCTGCTCAATATGTACTTGTTGATCGATTCAAAATAACGGCGCTGAGAAGTGATTGCTTTCGATTGCAAATATTTTGATCGCTAATTATTTCAGCGATTTTATTGACAAAAGAAAGCTATTCGATTTTGCTAAAGTAATAATATGATGGTGTATCAATAAATAATACAAATAATACGAGGGCGTATCAATAAGTCATTAGACTCAATCGTAGCTGAATTTAGATCTAAAATTTTCACTGCTTAATATTCTATCCATGACTTGAAACAGATGGAATAAAAATGAAACAAACAACCAAATAAACAAATTTATTAAAGTAACCCAGAAATAATAGGATAATAAGCGTGAGAGGGTGTAAACTATTATTAACTGAGAACTATGCAAACGACTGTGTTTTCGGTCTGGTTTGGTTTGGTTTGGTTTGGTTTATAGTATATCAACCTCAATGGGTTATTTAATGCTGGTAAAAGTTTTTACAAAATGTATTGCTGATATTTTTTTTTTCAAAACGAAACTGGTAATATTTTTTCCAGAAATGTACTTTTGGTATTGCTGGTAATATTTTTTTTACAAAAAAATGACCTGGGAACATCAGCAATTAAGAGGTGGTTCCATGCTCCTCAAAACCTCCTGATCAGAGGCCTTGCTGTCGGATGTAGTTTATCGTCTTACCCAGGACGTGACTGTGTTTTCACTTATGCGGGGCGCTGTTTTATGGTGATTCTCTAAGCGTAACAAGCCCGAAAGTATAGGGCACACAGTAAGGATCGAACTCATTCAGTCAGTCAGTCAGTTTTTATACGATACGTGATACACAGGTGATCATGTTTCTTTCGATACATAACTGCCCTGCTATTTACCCGTAGCTGAAGAAGAGAATATTAGCACGTAAATGAATGTAACGAATTCGACTAGAATTCGAACTCGGCTCTCCAATTCCTCAATCCGAGCCGCTATCCATTACTCCACCGTGCCTCCTCACCCGAACTCAGTCGAAATTGTTATAGCGAGACAAGCTTGATAACCATTACACCACGCCGAAGTGCCCTGCAGTGGTGATGTGGATTGAGAAATCGCGGGGACTGAGTTCGAATTCTAGTCGAGTTCGTGACTCTCACTTGTGCGCAAATACCCTTAGAGGAAATTATAAACCCATATCTTTTAGCCCCCGGCTATATTACACGAAAGATAGACAATATAACTTTGGTAAACAGTCTAGGAGAAGGACAATTCTTAATTGAAACCAGCCTGATAATATTTACCTGACCTCACTGAGACAGGACGTGAGAGTTTTTTTGTTTTTTTTATGTGGGTTGCCCATACATATGCATATGTCCCAAAACAAAAAAATGCCTTTTCCCCACCAACGTAATATCTCTGAGCGCACTAGAAAGGTACCGCTACAGAATTGAAATCCCCAGGACCAAGAGCCTGTTACCATCTCAATTGAAGGAAGGGCATATACTATGCTTTTATCCCGGCCAAAATGCCGAGATAATCCCATAAGACTAAGAAAAATAAAATGACTACTGTATCCACTTCAAGCGATCAAACATAAACTAACATAATAATAAACTAACATAATAATAAACTAACATAATAATAGATCTATCGGATAACAAATGCAGCCGTACCATGAGATTTATAGGTAAGACAAAAAGTGGAAAGTATCTAGTCTTTGCTGGGAGGATTTAAAAGTTGCGGAAGATCATTGTAGCCATATTAATAAGTGCAACTATGGAGCCATGATTCTAAAAGTGATAAAACTAAAGACGCTTAAGAAAAGAGTCTACTATTGAGCAGGACGTCTGAGGAAAGGCCTAATCTAATATTTTGCGTATCATATATGACCACAGATCGCTTGCCTGTTGTTAGATTTATAACTACTGCAAGGCAATTCAGCTTATTCGGCAAATAGATTGCGTTGATATATAGTGATTCACATTATAAAATCCTGTACATCACATAGCTATACATCAGCACATTGCGTCCAGGGTAAGACGATAAACGACATCCAATAGCAAGGTTTTGAGGAGCATGGAACTACCTCTTAATTGTTTGTGTTCCCAGGTCCACCCTGACCCGGGGTGGTAGCACCTGTTAGGGTCCCACCTATGGGCAAATAGTTAATTCCCAAACTGCAGTCAAATACTATAAATGTGTAAAAATATGTTTTAATATCAAAACGACATTTTGTAAACAATTATTACTAGCAATGAATTTTTGATGAAGAAATTATTACCAGTAATATATTTTTGGAAAAATATGTTAGCAACAATACATTTTTGAAAAGAAATATTACCAGCAATACATTTTCGAAAAAATATTGCCAGCAGTAAAAATCTTGTCTGCATTAAATAACCCATTGAGGTTGATATACCCTAAAACAAAACAAACCAAAACAATTGAAGCATTGCCAAATGTGTAAGTTCGAATCTAAGCTTTATTTCCAATCCTGAGCTGCATATTCATTGTCGAAGGATGACGGTTCTGGTAAATATTGCCAGAAATACTTTTTGAAAAAATATTGCCAGCAATAAAAATCTTGTCGCATTAAATAAACCATTGAGGTTGATATACCGTAAAAGAAAACCAACCAAAGCATCAGCACATTCTATTTGCCAAATAGTTGCTTTACAGTAGTTATAAATCTGAAAAGAAACAGACGAAATTGGATAGGACAGACGAAAATATCCTGGGCAGGCAAAGGGTTAAGAGAATAAAAAGTGTAAAATCAAATCAATGAAACCAAACAAATGTCATACATTGTATCGAAGCTTAATTTACAACTGATTCTTCACTAAAATCCTCTGAAGCTCAACTAACCAGAGGATCCCGGAGTAAATGTCAATAGAATGGTACTATAACAGAGCAACTCATTACTCGCCTAAAATCTAGCTATGCGCATACAATTACTTCTTTAAATGACCTTTCACCAAACCTTGAGAAAGGACTGCGAGTAAATCAGAATACGTTAAAGAACCATAAGAGTCTTTGAAAAAGATTGGAAGAAATGGAAATCCAAATGTGAATGGCAACCAGCATGAGTAAAATTCGGGAAAATATCGATGATACTACAATAAGGAGGAGACTTGCTGTCACCTGACCCCAATAAAAACATCCAGATTCTAATATTGTGGAAACTATATGTCCTCTATTTACATTATTCGGATATCTTTGTCGTTATATTTATCATAATGTCGTTGTACGCCCCGGCCTTCTTCAGGTGGTTGGAATGTCGAACTGAACTCACTGGTCAGACTGTTCTAGTTCCACGTGCCATGTCTAATGGATGTCAGGTATCAGTTATCTCCTGTAAATTTCCCTCTGCAAGTTCTCCACCGCCTTGACCAGGTATTGAACTCACACTGTCCTGTCACTGGATCTAACGCCTTTATCAACTGTGCTATGTGTCCTTGAGGACATCTGTGTATGCCTTTCTGGGTATTATAAACCTAATGTCTTCAGCAACTAATTTTTTACCAGTGCTCATATTGCAATTATTGCTGTTATTATTTTATGTTTTTACCAGAGGTCATATTGCACTTTTTGTTGTTATTATCGCTTTTCTCTAGCACTCCTTATTACTGGTTCCCATATTGTATTCATTTCTACGCTTGGTCGACTCAGGGGATTTTTGTGGCCTAGCATATGTGCTGATTCCTTAAGTTTACGAATTTTCCAATGATGTTCTTTGTCTATGATCTCAACCTGATCTCACAGAAGACGGTGATGTTTTCTCTTCATATGTGGTCAACTATACCTGATTTTCCACTTACCCTCGTGTTACAGCTTTCTTGAAGCCTTATCTTAAGGAGGCGGCCTGTCTCCCCTTTATATTTCTTTCCGCTGCTGCACGGGATAGCGTACAGACATTCTTTAGTCATACTCTCGTCTATGGGGGGTCTTGCGTGTGAGAGATATCTGCGAAGTGTCGTCCAGCTTTTGAAGTTTGTCCTGATGTTATGTGGACCGTAGATCCTTTGTATTTTCTATGATAACCCCTTCACATAAGACAGGCAGACTGTTTTCTGAGTGTTGTTGCCCCCCTCTTGTATGTCAACAAATATTTACAAGTGACAAAGACATTAACATTTATTTTTGTGTGTAAACGTAAAGAGTTTGTATTTTGGTGAATGTTCGTACGTATGTACGTGTGTGCGTGCGTGTGTGTGTGTGTGTGTGTGTGTGTGTGTGTGTGTGTGTGTGTGTGTGTGTGTGATGTTCACGGCGGCTCGCACAAATGGAAAGACGCTTATCTTTTGCGAGAGCTTACATTGTAGATGTGTTCATTGAAATGAGGAAATGAAAAAGAGAACGGGGCAAGAAGTCGCCCAGTATTTCTAGTGTAGGGAGAGCGACCCCTAGTGAACAATTAGGAAAATAAGGAGGAGCTAACTCCGACAAAAGTAACAAAACCAAAGACGAAAAAATATCGATCGAATAATTCCTGAAATTTAAAAGATTTGAAAGGGATTTTAAAGACTACTATTTTGTAGAATCTATTTTGTATGACTTTCGATATATGGCGTAACGGTTAGCAACAGGGAAAATGAAATCAGCGAAACGAGTTCAAATACCGGTTGCGTTTCTTTCGTATTGGAACGCGAGAATTTACATTTCCAAGTAAATCATGATAGAGAATAGACTTTGTTGCTGATAATATGTAACCCAATATGAGATCAACGACGTCATATAACACTCATTTCTACGACACATACCCCGAAAGATTTAACATAGGAACCCAAAGATACTGAGTTAAGCTAATTTCGATTAGGCTGAATGATCGCTTTAGTGTTGAGATGTCTTGGTGACATTGGAAAAAAAAACACTGATATAAATAATTTAGATCATTTTCACATCACAATTTGTTCCCTTGTTCGCTCCTGAATGCCTATGGTTGAGTCGGTATCAACTGCACTATATATTAGAATTGTCTATATTTCTTCAAGTGACTGGAATTTCGAGCTGAAGTGTCTTGAAGGACACATGGCTCAGTGCATAAAATATTTGGTTTAATCCAGTGACTTGACCCAAAGAGTTGTGAGTTCAATGCCCGGCGACAGTCACTTGAAGAAAGCCGGAGCGTACAACGGTCGAAACATCGTGAATATGGAAACAAAGAAGAGGACAACTGTCCGAACAATGTAGTTTGATTTAAGATTGCTAGTAATATAATAGCACGTTATTCAAGAGACAAGAAACTATAGATTTGCTCATATTACGTCTGGACTGGCGAGTGTTAAATAATATGAGGTTCAAACATCAGGGGACATAACACAATCATTACCTCTCCTTGCCTAGTGTGTCTTCAAAAGATTTAAGCATTTTTTGGACGGCTGCCGAATAGCACATTAAGATCGACCTATTTTGTAAGAAATTAGTTGACGAATAAATCCTACTATGTCTGTTTCGCAAATCTCGTAAGTGATCTCGTTTTCCACGTGAACTTCATGCTACACAATGTTATTGCATTTCGCCATATTTAAATACATTCTGTTCATAAGGTAGCAAAAGGTTAATATAAACAGCGGTGGTAGTCAAATTTTTATGACCCAAAATATCGACGACAAAGACAACTTTAATTTCGTGTCTGTAACGTTTTAAGTTGCAATTATTTTCTGGCAATATGACAGATAATAAACTCTCTGGAGATTATATTCTTATTACGAGATTTGTTCCATCTTATGAATGTAACAATTGAGATTTTAAATGAAAAAAAAATTCCGATGAGACTTGGCTCATAGATTTGTAATACAAAAAGAAGAATCAGTAAAACTCGGAATAAATGATTATAACGAAGAGTATACCGCCCCAGAGTTTTATGAATAAAATCCAAGCAAATAACATTGATTAAAATTACATTGATAGTAATGATGAAGAATGTATCGATCAATAATGTTGTGATAAAAAGCAACATTAATAAGATAAATTTAAACTATAACTAAAATAAAAGGGATAATGTTTAGTGCAATGTAACACAAAGTAACAAACAAAGTCAAACTTGTTATAAAATAATATTAACAACAAAAGGTGTATACAACAAAACAATTTATAAAAAAATTGGATTTCTACTACACACAAAAGTCAATGGACATCGGAAAAAATAAAGAAAATTAATTCCTTTTAATAATATGTGGAAATAACCACACTCTGCGCGATGAAGGTCACGAGAACGAAAACCCGTGTAGCAAAAATATAGAAAATAAAGCATAATATCTATTTAAACAATACACATCATAACCAAAGACATTTGCGGCTTCTTTTTTTCTTTTGAGATATATATATATATATATATATATATATATATATATATATATATTCAACTTTTGGAAGTAAAGTCTGATGATCCAGAACCCTGTTAAAGGTGTTATGGTGAAATAGCTTATTACATGGATCTTAACGTAGTCTGTCTTTTATTCAAACATATCTGCTCTGAATTATACATTGATCTCTCTGGATATCATCTTCCTCGGGTGTACCCATGCGGATTACCTAAGTTTGCATAAACTATATATATATATATATATATATATATATATATATATATATATATATATATATATATATATTTAGTTTGGTCTCCTGTTGGTTTCGACGTATGAGGATCTGACTGCTTATTGATTCAGTTATGAATATACATACATATATATATATATATATATATGAAACTTTCATAACTTATATATATATATATATATATATATATATATATATATATATATATATATATATATAGCACCGCTCTTCATTAATGAATTGAGCCTTCTGACTGCTGGCGTTTATATGGATTCGTTTGTATATACGTTATAATTTCCCTTCCTGCTGTGCACCGATAGCTCAGGGGTAGGATCTCCGACTGATGCTAAATCGGTCAGCTTTTGATTTCGGCTAGAAGCAATCGGATGTCTAGCCACACTGATGAGCTGTGATATAGCATAACAGGCTTATATATATATATATATATATATATATATATATATATATATATATATATATTACCGGGTTTAACCTCAAAATTGTTGTATATTAGAAATGGTTAAAGATATCTTATTGGAATACTTCGACGTTTTTTTTTATGGCACGACTTTGAACAATAAGAATGTATTTAGATTTAATGTTGAAATGATGATGATATTATTTTCATTATATACTAAAATTTATTACACACACACACACACACATATATATATATATATATATATATATATATATATATATATATATATATACAGATAGATGCAAAATTGAGTATTCAGTTACGAAACGTGATAAAAAGCGACAATAATAAGATGAATTAAAACTATAGGTACATAATGTAATTTTGTAGTTATTAACATACCACTTTGGTAGATTTGTTCCCAGTCATCTCCAGTTTATGTTACATTCGATCAGCTTCAGATAAGGGCTCATACTTTTTTTATGTATGCCAGCCTGATACAATGACGTCAGTGGTCATTGACGTCTTGCGCAATATTCGCAACCGTGTACTATCTTTAAGAAGAAATAATAATGCCACCCTTGACATTTATAAATCTTCTATCTCGTCCGTGCATTGAATATTGCTGCTATATCTGGTATGGTGTTCCGTCAATATATCTCGAGATTCTCGGAAAAAATCCAAAGTAGGGTCTGTAATATTTTATCGGTCTTAACCTGATCTGACATTTCATCTTCAGTTATTTTCCCGCCGGTGTTACGTGTCTTCCATCTGATTTTTCTATATATATTTTCATTACTATGATTCAAATGAACTCTCATCTCTTTTGTGATCTCGATCCGTGAAATTAAACGTGCTACTAGACTGACAACTAAGTATCATTATTTTACTCTTGAAAATAGCTAAATGCAACCGTAAGTTCTATTCTAATAGTTTATCGCACTTGTACCTGTGGATGTCTCTTTCGATTCTTACCCGTCCTGGGTATGAGGATAAAATACATCCGCGTCCTAAGGTAAGACGATAAACTACATCCAACAGCAAGGCCTCTGATCAAGAGGTTTTGACGAGCGTGGAATCACTTCTTAGTTGCTGGTGTTCTCAGGTCCACCCAAAACCGGGGTAGTAGCACCTGTTCGGGTCCCAGCTATGGGCAAGTATGTAACACCAAAACCGATGTCAAACGTGTAAAGATAGTTTTTAATACCAGCAATGCTTTTTAAAAAAATATAGCCAGCAATGCATTTTAAAAAATATTGCCAGAAATGAATTTTTCAAGGAAAAATATTACCAGAAAGACATTTTAAAAAAATATTAGCAGCAAGACATTTTAAAAAAAATATTAGCAGCAATATATTTTTGAAAAATATATTACTAGTAATAAAAATCTTGTCGGCATTAAATAACCCATTTAGGTTGATATGCTGTAAAACAAAATAAATCAAACAAATCTAAACCAAAGAATACATATTCTATTCAAACGAATCTATCCCAAAAATGTTAAAATAAACCCATTGAGGCTGATATGCCGTAAAACAAAATAAACCAAACTAATCTCAAACCAAAGAATACATATTCTATTCTTACGAATCTATCCTAAAAATGTTGTCGGCATTAAATAACCCAGTGAGGTTGATATGCCGTAAAACAAAATAAACCAAACCAATCTAAACCAAAGAATACATATTCTAGTCATACGAATCTATCATAAAAAATGTTGTCGGCATTAAACAACCCATTGAGGTGTTGATATGCCGTAAAACAAACCAAATCAAAACAAATTCTTACTTCCTTGAGGCTAACGTTCACATCAAGTTGAAACAACGGTTACCGTGCAATCACCGACGTTAATCAAGAACGATCTTGGTCATTACTTAGATGTTTAACCGCTTGGGAATATCAGCCTCGATGTGAGAATGATGTACCGGATAATGGTACGGAATTGTTAATCGGAGAACCTAATTCTATTTTTGATTCATTATTTTCCTCCTTTTCTCCCCAGCTATGAGTTAATTAGTAGGAACTGTATCACTAAATCTTATTATCTCAAAAAAAAAAACAAAAAAATTATTTTCTGGCATTAAATGGGTTGCAGAATACAACAGCTGGTCGGTCAGATGTTGCATTCTGGTACACTCTGAATGCAGGAAGATTGTTTAACGACATTATCAATTCCTTATGGGTCATTTAATGCTGAAATTTAATTTTCTTGGGAGTACTACTTATTTCTTTTACAAAAAATATGTCGATGGTATATTTGTTTTAAAAATAGTACTAGTATTTTTAAAAGAAAATGTATTTTATACTTTCTATTATTTTGACCCCAATTTGGAGGTTCATTATTTGCCCAAAGTTACGCCCTAACAGATGCTACCACCCCGCATCAGTGTGGACCTAGAAACAACAGCAATTGGTGATAACCACGTTCAGAACCCCCCCTGATCAGAGGCCATGCTTCCGGATGTAGTTTATCGTCATATCGAGGATACGATACACTTGCATGTCTTTTTAGTCTACCAACTGATAGAGGTTTGTAAATTACTCACTCGGACAAAGGACAGAATCGCAACTGAGGAAAATTATACTGTGGAACAGCTGCCCGACGCCGCCCCTCTCTCGCACTGGAGACCAGCACAACCGACGGTTGCGGGGGTTGGGGGTAATTTCATTCCTAGCCCGAGTGTATGCGCTCGAGTCCTCACCTTCAAAAAAAACTTTGTCACAACTTGTCTTAGTGGGTACACAGAGTAAATATCTAGTTTACCAATTGGTGTGTCTACTTACACTGTAGCGAACAAAACAAGATCTAGATTTAAAATTCAAATGCTAAGCGCTGACTCACTGATTTTGTTAGACATCCGTAAGCAGTTGACGAATAAATCCCTACTATGTCTGTTTCGCAAATCTCGTAAGTGATCTCGTTTTCCCGTGAACTTCATGCTACACAATGTTATTGCATTTCGCCATATTTAAATACATTCTGTTCATAAGGTAGCAAAGGTTAATATAAACAGCGGTGGTAGTCAAATTTTTATGACCCAAAATATCGACGACAAAGACAACTTTAATTTCGTGTCTGTAACGTTTTAAGTTGCAATTATTTTCTGGCAATATGACAGATAATAAACTCTCTGGAGATTATATTCTTATTACGAGATTTGTTCCATCTTATGAATGTAACAATTCGAGATTTTAAATGAAAAAAAAAATCTCCGATGAGACTTGGCTCATAGATTTGTAATACAAAAAGAAGAATCAGTAAAACTCGGAATAAATGATTATAACGAAGAGTATACCGCCCCAGAGTTTTATGAATAAAATCCAAGCAAATAACATTGATTAAAATTACATTGATAGTAATGATGAAGAATGTATCGATCAATAATGTTGTGATAAAAGCAACATTAATAAGATAAATTTAAACTATAACTAAAATAAAAAGGGATAATGTTTAGTGCAATGTAACACAAAGTAACAAACAAAGTCAAACTTGTTATAAAATAATATTAACAACAAAAGGTGTATACAACAAAACAATTTATAAAAAAATTGGATTTCTACTACACACAAAAGTCAATGGACATCGGAAAAATAAAGAAAATTAATTCCTTTTAATAATATGTGGAAATAACCACACTCTGCGCGATGAAGGTCACGAGAACGAAAACCCGTGTAGCAAAAATATAGAAAATAAAGCATAATATCTATTTAAACAATACACATCATAACCAAAGACATTTGCGGCTTCTCTTTTCTCTTTGAGATATATATATATATATATATATATATATATATATATATATATATATATTCAACTTTTGGAAGTAAAGTCTGATGATCCAGAACCCTGTTAAAGGTGTTATGGTGAAATAACTTATTACATGGATCTTAACGTGGTCTGTCTTTTATTCAAACATATCTGCTCTGAATTATACATTGATCTCTCTGGATATCATCTTCCTCAGGTGTACCCATGCGGATTACCTAAGTTTGCATAATATATATATATATATATATATATATATATATATATATATATATATATATTTAGTTTGGTCTCCCGTTGGTTTCGACGTATGAGGATCTGACTGCTTATTGATTCAGTTATGAATATACATATATATATATATATATATATATGAAACTTTCATAACTTATATATATATATATATATATATATATATATATATATATATATATATATAGCACCGCTCTTCATTAATGAATTGAGCCTTCTGACTGCTGGCGTTTATATGGATTCGTTTGTATATACGTTATAATTTCCCTTCCTGCTGTGCACCGATAGCTCAGGGTAGGATCTCCGACTGATGCTAAATCGGTCAGCTTTTGATTTCGGCTAGAAGCAATCGGATGTCTAGCCACTGATGAGCTGTGATATAGCATAACAGGCTTATATATATATATATATATATATATATATATATATATATATATATATATATATTACCGGGTTTAACCTCAAAATTGTTGTATATTAGAAATGGTTAAAGATATCTTATTGGAATACTTCGACGTTTTTTTTATGGCACGACTTTGAACAATAAGAATGTATTTAGATTTAATGTTGAAATGATGATGATATTATTTTCATTATATACTAAAATTTATTACACACACACACACACACACACATATATATATATATATATATATATATATATATATATATATATATATACAGATAGATGCAAAATTGAGTATTCAGTTACGAAACGTGATAAAAAGCGACAATAATAAGATGAATTAAAACTATAGGTACATAATGTAATTTTGTAGTTATTAACATACCACTTTGGTAGATTTGTTCCCAGTCATCTCAGTTTATGTTACATTCGATCAGCTTCAGATAAGGGCTCATACTTTTTTTGTATGCCAGCCTGATACAATGACGTCAGTGGTCATTGACGTCTTGCGCAATATTCGCAACCGTGTACTATCTTTAAGAAGAAATAATAATGCCACCCTTGACATTTATAAATCTTCTCTCTCTTCCGTGCATTGAATATTGCTGCTATATCTGGTATGGTGTTCCGTCAATATATCTCGAGATTCTCGGAAAAAATCCAAAGTAGGGTCTGTAATATTTTATCGGTCTTAACCTGATCTGACATTTCATCTTCAGTTATTTTCCCGCCGGTGTTACGTGTCTTCCATCTGATTTTTCTATATATATTTTCATTACTATGATTCAAATGAACTCTCATCTCTTGTGATCTCGATCCGTGAAATTAAACGTGCTACTAGACTGACAACTAAGTATCATTATTTTACTCTTGAAAATAGCTAAATGCAACCGTAAGTTCTATTCTAATAGTTTATCGCACTTCGTACCTGTGGATGTCTCTTTCGATTCTTACCCGTCCTGGGTATGAGGATAAAATACATCCGCGTCCTAAGGTAAGACGATAAACTACATCCAACAGCAAGGCCTCTGATCAAGAGGTTTTGACGAGCGTGGAATCACTTCTTAGTTGCTGGTGTTCTCAGGTCCACCCAAAACCGGGGTAGTAGCACCTGTTCGGGTCCCAGCTATGGGCAAGTATGTAACACCAAAACCGATGTCAAAACGTGTAAAGATAGTTTTTAATACCAGCAATGCTTTTTTGTAAAAATATAGCCAGCAATGCATTTTTAAAAAATATTGCCAGAAATGAATTTTTCAAGGAAAAATATTACCAGAAAGACATTTTAAAAAAATATTAGCAGCAAGACATTTTAAAAAAAATATTAGCAGCAATATATTTTTGAAAAATATATTACTAGTAATAAAAATCTTGTCGGCATTAAATAACCCATTTAGGTTGATATGCTGTAAAACAAAATAAATCAAACAAATCTAAACCAAAGAATACATATTCTATTCAAACGAATCTATCCCAAAAATGTTGTCGGCATTAAATAACCCATTGAGGCTGATATGCCGTAAAACAAAATAAACCAAACTAATCTCAAACCAAAGAATACATATTCTATTCTTACGAATCTATCCTAAAAATGTTGTCGGCATTAAATAACCCAGTGAGGTTGATATGCCGTAAAACAAAATAAACCAAACCAATCTAAACCAAAGAATACATATTCTAGTCATACGAATCTATCATAAAAATGTTGTCGGCATTAAACAACCCATTGAGGTGTTGATATGCCGTAAAACAAACCAAATCAAAACAAATTCTTACTTCCTTGAGGCTAACGTTCACATCAAGTTGAAACAACGGTTACCGTGCAATCACCGACGTTAATCAAGAACGATCTTGGTCATTACTTAGATGTTTAACCGCTTGGGAATATCAGCCTCGATGTGAGAATGATGTACCGGATAATGGTACGGAATTGTTAATCGGAGAACCTAATTCTATTTTGATTCATTATTTTCCCTCCTTTTCTCCCCAGCTATGAGTTAATTAGTAGGAACTGTATCACTAAATCCTTATTATCTCAAAAAAAAAAAACGAAAAATTATTTTCTGGCATTAAATGGGTTGCAGAATACAACAGCTGGTCGGTCAGATGTTGCATTCTGGTACACTCGAATGCAGGAAGATTGTTTAACGACATTATCAATTCCTTATGGGTCATTTAATGCTGAAATTTAATTTTCTTGGGAGTACTACTTATTTCTTTTACAAAAATATGTCGATGGTATATTTGTTTTAAAAATAGTACTAGTATTTTTAAAAAGAAAATGTATTTTATACTTTCTAGTATTTTGACCCCAATTTGGAGGTTCATTATTTGCCCAAAGTTACGCCCTAACAGATGCTACCACCCCGCATCAGTGTGGACCTAGAAACAACAGCAATTGGTGATAACCACGTTCCTCAGAACCCCCCGATCAGAGGCCATGCTTCCGGATGTAGTTTATCGTCATATCGAGGATACGATACACTTGCATGTCTTTTAGTCTACCAACTGATAGAGGTTTGTAAATTACTCACTCGGACAAAGGACAGAATCGCAACTGAGGAAAATTATACTGTGGAACAGCTGCCCGACGCCGCGCCCTCTCTCGCACCGAGACCAGCACAACCGACGGTTGCGGGGGTTGGGGGCAATTTCTATTCCTAGCCCGAGTGTATGCGCTCGAGTCCTCACCTTCAAAAAAACTTTGTCACAACTTGTCTTAGTGGGTACACAGAGTAAATATCTAGTTTACCAATTGGTGTGTCTACTTACACTGTAGCGAACAAAACAAGATCTAGATTTAAAATTCAAATGCTAAGCGCTGACTCACTGATTTTGTTAGACATTAAAAAAGACTCGAATTTAAGAAATTTTACTTAACACAGACGCAAAAGAGAATCCAAAACAAAACTCGTGAAATTTCGCACCTTGATGTGAAATGTTTTTCGGCCAATAGAAAACTAGGAAACATTTAAAAACAAAATTCAAATAATCTTCAATTCTCCGAAACAAATTCTTTTACGTATCTTTTCGCGAGCCGACGCGAAGTTTGTTCATCGCCCAATGAAAAGGTCCGAATCATATCCGGGAGGAAATTCCCAAATAACCCTTTCAAGCCCCACAAACAAAATAAAAGACAGGCAAGTTCGCCTGTCACCAGAGAGGAGACGAGCGTATTAACAATTCCCTTGACAAACGTCAAGCGATCGTTATTATTATCTCTACCTTTCTCCTTCACCTCTTTTATACTTGATAAACGAACGGAACACTTTAAAACTGAACGATTACTTCAAAGACATTCCTACCCTACGATAACGTTCATATATACATACCTACATACATACAAGCCTCCACACGTACGTTCCTGCCTACGTACTTATAAATTCATTCTTGCAATGTTTACTACGAACATTTTGACGACTTTGTATCAACCAAAATACATTAATTTTATTTGTAAAGAACTTAATTAATTTGTATGTATATAAATTTGTTGTTTCACTTTACAATTTGAAAATCAATCTAATCTGTTTAAACACTCATACACTTCACTATAACTGATAACCCATCGTAACACTTCTATCTTGGTCAGCCTATGAACTTCCCAGCCGACCCTCGTATATAGGCCGACGACACACTTCAAACTTTTACTGCGAGTAATGTCAAAGATGACATATGTTGGAAATGTGTGGTCGAAAAAAGAAAAGATTATGATACTACCTGGAATAATTCATCGAATAATTACAGTAAGCCATCTTCAAAATTCAAACTAAAAAGAATGAAACACAGAAATATGTTCAGAACAACAATGTTAAGGTGATTAATTTGAAAAGTAAATTGGATAGATTGAGAGTTAATCATCTAAATCATGTGTATAAAGTTTCAGGCAATTCAAATATGCCCGGAAAGCGTACCAGTCGAAAATAATGTGCTTATCTAAGCAACGAATGGGATGTATTTCCCCTAAGATAATTATTATATATCTCTATGGTGTTTGCATATATTTATATAATTTTTTTTTCTTTGGTTTTTTCTCAGATTTGGCGCTCCGTTTGGCAGATGGCGGGAAAAACTATGGCCGCCTTGAAGTCAAATATGATAATGTATGGGGTACGATTTGCAACACTAGCTGGATTTATGTAAACGCCATGGTGGCCTGCAAACAACTCGGCTTCATCGATGGCGTACCATACGACACCGAACTGTTAAGCAGCCCGAGTCCTGCCAATGCCCCAATTTACATGGACGGGGTTTGGTGTGGACCCGACGATGAAAAGATCTGGTCCTGTGACAGCTACGGATGGAAACAGGTTTCCGCAAGCTGCAAGGATCACTCGAAAGATGTATCCGTGTACTGCTATTTTTCAGGTAAGTTTAAATTTATGCATTCTTAATATTAGCGTCAAAAGACGTACTTTGTTCTAAGAAGTAAGATTGATTTGATTTTGATTTTTTGTAGATTACGAGAAATATCAGATAGATGGATAAGAATACATCCTTTGATGATGATAAAAATGAACTATTGCAGCTCTATCAAAGTTGGAACTGTTTCAGCCTTGACAGTGTTCAGCCTTGATTATGTTCAGCTTAGTAGTGTTCAGCATTGATAGTATTCAGCCTTAATAGGGTTCAACCTTGATAGTCTTCAGCATTTATACTGTTCAGGCTTGATAATGTTAAGCCTTAATAGAAATCAACGTTGATATAGTTCAGCCATAATAGTATTCAGCCTTTATAGTGTTCAGCCTTTATAGTTTTCAGCCGTGATAGTTTTCAACATAATTACTGTTCAAGCTTGATTGTGGTAAGCCTTAATAGTGTTCAGCCTTGAGAGAGTTCAGCCTTAATAACTTTCAGCCCTGATAGTTTTCAGCCTTAATAGTATTCAGACTTGATTGTGTTCAGCCTTAATAGTATCCAGACTTGATAGAGTTCAGCCTTTATAGTGTTCAGCCTTATTAGTATACAGCATTGATTGTTTCTTAAGTGTATTCAGCCTTCATAGTGTTCAGCCTCGATATTCAGCCTTGATAAGGTTCAGCCTTAATAGTATGCAGCATTGATAGTGTTAAACGTTGACAGTATTCAGCCTTAATAGGATCCATCCTTAATAGTATTCAGCCTTAATAGTGTTCAGCATTGATAGTATTGAGACTTAATAATATTCAGCTTTAATAGTGTTCAGCCTTAATACTGTTCAGCATTAATACTGTTCAGCATTAATACTGTTCAGCATTAATACTGTTCAGCCTTGATAGTGTTCAAAATTTCTTACGTGATTTTATTATCCAATCTGTAGTCTCTTTTCCACAAATGAAACTTTGCAAACTTATTGCTACACTTCCGCTATTCCCATGGCAAATGTTCTCCCGTTCTTCTGTTTACCGTTAGGACAGGCCATGACACTTTCACGAAGTCGAATCACCTTCTCCACCGTTTTTCACACAAAATTTTTTTACTAAAATTGCCAATTTGTGGATTACTTCCGAGTGAGTGCATCCCTGGACATTTCTTTATTGTTTTTTTTAATTCTTCAAGTCAAGAGTAAGTTGTTATGTATCCTCCTTCTCGTGATTATCTTCACTTCCCATCACCTTCTCCACCATTCACATAACACACCATATTGATCATTACCATTTTGGCTGTAACCTTCTAGTTTGAAGGGCCCTCGAGCCTTGTATTTGGTGAAATTTAATATACAAAAGTTACCTAAGTTGATATAGAAAATGTTTTGTAAGTTAAGACAGCAATCTATTAGAATTGTGGTTAATTCGATCCACCCTGCATATTCAAGAGATTTAGGCGCCTCGTTGTAGGGTAATGGTTAACGAGGCTCGTGTAGTTGATCGTTGCTGATGTTTATTAAGTTCAATAAAAAAAACAATCAACCGTTTCTTATTATTAGTCGACACTACGGACTGGAGAAGTGGATAGCGAGCTCGGATTCCAGTCGGAGATCCATTGAATTCAGTCAGATCCATTGGGAAAGGCATGAATCCTCTTCTACCCCCTCCACCTATGAGTAAATAGCAGGACGGGTTCTACAACTGGTCTACCACAGAAAGAAATGGCAAATTACTGCGGGAAAAAAATCTGCCTTGTCAGTCAAGTATCGAAAGATATATGATCGCCTGAGAGTGTATCACGCATGCATGTAACTGACTGATATTCACTGCTAATACCCTTGGGAAATGTATGAATCCGCTCTTCCCCGCCCCGCCCCCAGAAGGACAGACCGCGTTCTATAGCCTTGGATGGCAACTTAAAAAATCTGGCTCGTCAGTCATCTATCGAAAACTAAGCCTGTATAACGCATGGCACATAACTGACTGACTGTGAGTAACTATGGGAAGCTTTTTATTTACTGAAATGTTTTCA
This sequence comes from Acanthosepion pharaonis, assembly GCA_903632075.3. Lineage (NCBI taxonomy): Eukaryota > Metazoa > Mollusca > Cephalopoda > Sepiida > Sepiidae > Acanthosepion > Acanthosepion pharaonis. The sequence goes on from CAHIKZ030004601.1 coordinate 1,621,662, forward strand.
GACGTGCAATGATAAAGCAGGTTCCAGATTAACACTTACTTACACACAAAAGTGTTTCTATAAAAGCGTATGCCGGTATCTTAGAAATAAAGTATTGAATCAGAAAGTTTAAAGAAGCACCTCCAAAAATCAAGATGTTCAGATACTTACAGCTGATCTTTCTGCTAAACTAGCTCGAACAGCTCAATGGACAGTAACTTTCAATCCCTCTAAAAGCAAGCAAGTACAATTTCTTAATCACTGATTGGACCATGAGTATTCTCCCGTCACAATGAACGGCTGTAATCTCAGCAAGGCTACATGCTTTGAACGTCTGTTGGGTTTCATGTTCACACCAGATGTCAAATGGGACTTATATATACGATCAGTTGCTAGATGCTGGAAAAATGGTCGGTTCATCCTATAGATCCAGAAAATACCTAACTCCAGCAATGTTTTATTTTTACAAGAGTCAAATTAGACCAAAAATATATTGCTTCTACGTCTCGTATGGTATATGGGTAACTCGTTCACCCTCATTTGGCACGCCATAATTTTCTATCTGTTTTTTTTTCCCTTCCAATCTAAGCTGAGAAATATATTTCAATAGAATATCGAATACGTCATCTCTCTGAGTTTTGGGCGGCGTCCATCTCCTCTCCAATCATTATACAGCAGATTGTACCGCGTTACACGAGGCCAGCTGCAAGCATTACTCACTGATCTGACCTGTTATCGTATGACTGAAGTGATTTGCAGATCAAATTACTGTCTAATCTCAATGACATTCCCTATATTTATTTGAATACCTATAAATAATGTATTATTTAACTTGGAAGACACAAGAAATTTTATAATTTTTAAATCTGAAGGCATGGAACTCCAAAAATAAATAATTGATAATAAATAAACAATGCAGGAGATTTTTTTTCAAATGGTTCACTGTAATTATCATAATTCCTAGAATTATAAGCAAGTTATTTTCATATGGTATATTTTTAGCACGGTTGCTGGTTGCCATAATTGGATACGTGTGTACTTTATTCAAATTTCAACTAATTACCTCGTCCACAGTAGGGGCAGAAATCATTGTTGGGTATTAATGCTTGTAGCCAAATCTAACAAACAATTCAGACATAGCGTTCATCCAGTTATAATGTAGGTTTTAGATTTCACTGAATTTTAAATTCTGACATATTCGGATTCTATACCTTTCCCACCTTGTAAAACTGATCCAGTCGGATTATATATAAATTGCATAATAGGTAAAGACGTTGTGTAGCTGTGGCAGGAAAGCTCTAGTAGCCATGAGACATTGGCTGAATTTTACACCATTTGACCGACGTTGGGACCTGTAAGATGCAGAACTCTGTTGGTCTTAGTCTAGTTTTTTTCAGTCATTTCAATCAGGTGGGTAAAGTGTTCATCTCATGCACTAGTTCTACCCGTGTTAGAAATAGTAGTACTGGCCATTTGCCTTAAGAACGAATTGAATGTGATATGGTCCTTTCTCGCGGAAGGCCTATTGCCATTGTAAACAAGGCTACTTCTCACTACATCTCGTTGAAACACCGGTTCCTGTACGATCACTGAAGTTATGCAACGTCGACCCCGGTCAGTACCTAGATGGGTGACCAGTTAGGAATACCAGCTGCAGCAAGCTTGGATGTGGGGGTGAAGTAATGGATAATGGTTTGGGATTTTAATCGGAGAGCCGAGGTTAATTTCCTGTTGGGTTCGTTCTATTCACTTACGCGCAAATACCATTGGGAAAGGTATGAATCCACCGCTTTCCACTCCCCCGAGCTATGGCTTAAATAGTAAAACTTATCTCACTAAACAATCATTAGCTCCCACCACCCAAAAGTTCTTACATCTAAAAATATTTTCTGACTTTAAATAATTTGCAACGTATTGATAAGCCGTAGAAACACATCAACAAAAATTATATCAATAATCGGTTCTTTCATGTTTTTGGATTTTTTTAGCGGCGTATCAATCTCTATGGATTATTTAATGCGTGCCTTCAACAATTCAATTGTATGCCTTCAACAACAGATGTATTGTTAGTAATTCTACGATAAATGAGTATTGTTAGTAATTCTACGATAAATAAGTACTGCTGGTAATTCTACAATAAATGAGTATTGCTGGTAATTCTACGATAAATGAGTATTGCTGGTAATTCTACAATAAATGAGTATTGCTAGTAATTTCTTTTAATATAAAATTGTATTGCTTGTATTTTTAGTATGAAAATGTATTTTTATACTTTTGTTTTAGTTTGGGAATTCACTATTTGCTCATACTCGAGAGTCTAAAAAGTGCTACCACCGAGAGTCGGGGGGGGGGACCTGGGAACAACAGCAATTACCGTAATTCCCCATGTATAATACGCCTTCATCCATAATACACACACCCGACATTGTGCTGAAAGTATAGGAAAATACTTCTACTAATGCATAATACGCACCCTTGTTCGGTAATCAAACCCTTAAATTGTCCCTCTCCAATCTCATTACGTCCAGCGTTTCCGATTCTTATTTTAAAAAATGGTTTTAAACATAGAATAAGATTATTCTAATTTAGTTTTATGATAATTCATATTTGATGTTACGGCAATTTTTTAATGTCCATAATACGCACCCCTGATTTTGCTTATTATTTTTTAGAAAAAAATACGTATTATACATGGAGAATTACGGTAAAAGGTGATTCTATGTTCCTCAAAACCTTCAATCGCCCGTTCAGAGGCTTTGCTGCCGGATGTAGTTTATCGTTATACCTAGGACTATCTATAGATGGAAACTGCAAATATTACTATTATCATTACCATAAAATAGAATCATGTAATATATATTTTAAAATAGAAAAATTTTAATTTTCATGATTTTGAGGATAGGATTTCCATACTCAATATCTCATTCATTGAACCGTCAGGTTCTATGTTTCCAATCCGGTTTTCAGTAAGGAAGCTCACCCACTTGAATCACAGCAAATATTAGCTAAGATAAAGTCGATCAATGCCAATTAATTCTGTAGCATCTAAGCGTTCGAATCATATTCTTGAAAGTTCACAAACCATTTGCACACATTTAAACAAAGCTCTGGGATCGATCAATAACAGTCCAATATGTAATTGTGGCGATTTAAATAATCACAGGCGAACATTACGAAAGTAATTACAATGATTATACCGTCACCGACTGTGAACGCGCTGAACAATTAATTCGAATTTCAGTTAATGAGACAATCATTGCTGATATCGATCTGTAGCGTAAAGAAACTTTACACTCAACTACTCAACTCTTTGTTCACGCTTTCAGTTGGTTCGTTTTCCGTTCATCTTTGGTTGTGAACGAAATCAAAAATTACTTCACAAGAGACGCACTTGCATAAGGAGATAAGAATCGAATAAGATAACTCGACTGGAAATAACATTTGAGGCTTCACCTGCTGAAGCATCTGATCTGTCTTCCTTGTCACGAGAGCCCCTTTCTGGCGAGGAAATTATCATTTGTAATGTTAGCACTTACCTGGAGGCAAGCGAAATGTCATTGGTAAAGAAAGAAAAGCCCCAAATATTTTAATAGACGACATTTGAATTCGCTTTCAAATATGACAAAGTTATTTCCGAGCCTGAAATAGAGGCATTCTGAATGAGGAAACACACACACACACATATATATATATATATATATATATATATATATATATATATATTGGCAGCATATTTTCATTTAGACATGTCTCATTAAATCGTTTTTGTCTTAGAAAAAAAAAACTCCGATGATAACATTCCGCTAATGTCGAAATTACTCAGAATAGAATGAATATGCATCAACATAGTAATTTTTCTCTTCCATTAATAAGGATACTAAGAAACTTGTTCGTGATTACGAGAGGATCCTATTAAAAAAAGTAGACAAAACTTGTCTAAATTATTTCATGAAACATGTCTTTATATATATATATATATATATATATATATATATATATATATATTATTACAATGAATCATTCATACAAAAAGTAAATTAGTGAAGTTAATGATATAAAATGGCGAAATTCCTTCGCTAACTAAATTTTAAAGATGCATTAACCTACTAATCACTCGTTGAATGTTATGATACTTGTTTTTGCTTTAAACTATATTAGGTCTTCCTTAAATATGCAAGTACTTTGGGCTGTGCATTCATAACATTCATCGAGTGATTAGGACGTTAATGCATCACTAAAATTTAGTTAACGAAGGGATTTCGCTATTTTATATCATTAACTTTACTAATTTACTTTTTGTATGAATGATTCATTGTAATATAAATTAAATTGCACCACATATTTGATATATATATATCTTTTTTAAAATATGAGTCCTCCAACATATTTTTCTCACAAGATTCCTCTAATAATCAGGCCGGTAGGTGTAAATAAATAAATGTAGTATTTAATCAATAAATAAAAATAGACTATATATTCAAATATTAGTATCTCTCTCAAAAAACATCTAAACAAATAAATTAAAAATCTGTCGGATATAAATCCATTTTCTAATATATATATATATATATATATATATATATATATATATATATATATATATATCGAATGTAATCTTGATCTGCATGACTGGGATTTTACTCATGAAATAAATTATTACCATATAATGGATTTTTATTCCTTATTCCTTATTATATATATATATATATATATATATATATATATATATATATATATATATATAATATAACTGAAATTTAACTTGCCATTTTAAAATACTTATAATTTATTTAACTATAATTTATACGAGAAATGGATACGAGAGGGAAAAGTTTACCGTCAGGTTTTATTTAAAATTCGATATGGACGCCAAATTTCGCTACCAGCTCATGGAACCGGCCAGGAATCGCTTCAACTAATTTTACCAGGAACTCTTGTGGTATAGAAGCCATAACTTCTCGTATTCCCCTACAAGTCCTTCCAAAGTCTTGGTTTGGTATCGTAGAGTTGCTTGTTTACCCCCCCACCAAAAAAAAATTCATGAGGTGTTAAGTCAAGACTCATGGCTGACTACTCATGCATAAACTCATGCATTTTTCAATCACCCTGTATATATATATATATATATATATATATATATATATATATATATATATATAATTTTTCATATAAACAAAACAATTTACTCACTAGAAAGATACAATCTTTTCTCAGTGCATTTACTTGAACCCTGTATGAATTTTTTTTGTCTGTATGGAAAAATTATAATAAATAATTATTACTCTACTCTCGGAACTGAGCACTTTTTTTGAATCAATGCTGTGAACGTTAGATTTATATATTATTTTCGATCTCATTATATATATATATATATATATATATATATATATATATATATCCGCTGTGATGAGAACGAAAGTAATATATAAATTCCAATGTTCACAGCAAAAATCCAAAATAGAGATCGATACCGATAGTAGAGCGATAAATATTTATTTATTATAATTTTATCATATAGACAATACCTTTTCACTCACTACAAAGATGCAACTTCGTTTCAGTGCATTCCACCTGCACTTTGACGGGTGAGAATCGAAAAAAGGTAATGAACAATCCTGCTTGTTTTGTCAATATGATAAGATTATTATATATATATATATATATATATATATATATATATATATATATATATATATATAACAGTGCTAAAACCAACGTCATAAAATCTAAAATTTTAAGCATATTTTAGGAAGAGCGTCTTCAAAGGAACGATAATATATTAGCATTCCTACCGTGGATATATGTATGTATGCATATTCAAATTGAATCGTTACTTCCTGATAGGCATCGTATATATATATATATATATATATATATATATATATATATATATATATGAAGAAATATACTCTTAAGTTGTGCTATATATATATAAATTGCTCAATATCAGAGATAGAGCTAGTGTAAATATAAAAGTGAACATTGAAGTCAACACTTAGAGGCGACAGTCTGTTTCATGCTAGACGCAATCGTCAGGCCATATATATATATATATATATATATATATATATATATATATATATATGGTAGGTGTAAAGATTTAACTACTATAAACAAATTTAATATAATATGTGATTAAAAAGTATTAGTTTTCAGAGTATAAATTTGGCTTCAAAATTGATTCTCAGAAAGGGGTGATATCGGTTGAGTTCATCGATGAGATAAAACAGAACCGAATTTCAAACAGAGGTCAGTTATTGATTCCCGATTTTGTAGAATAACGAACATAACAGAAAATGTGAACAGAAAATTGGTAGTTTTAATTAAGGAAGCAGCATAGATAACAGTGAAAACAAACTGAAATAATAACAAAGGTATGTAAATCAAAGCCACCAAAAGTTGATAAAAATTTTGCGATATATGGCTGCAAATGCTAAATGAGATTAAACTGAAAAATACAGATTTAAAATAAAATAAATGATATATGAAAGAAAGAAATTGAAACTTGGAAAGAGTAGAAGCTATCCAGAAAGTGAAGGGCTTGAAACATGCTCAATACACAACCCCTAAAAAGTGAAACTTGTATTGAAAATCAGAAACGGAGAAGTAACATACGTAGAGATAACATGGTAAAATATCTTCAGATTATGAAAACTTGTATGCTTCAAAAAATTTTCTTTCTATAAGCTGATCAATCAAATTTCTTACTGATCTATGTCTTGATATTTCTCATAATTTAGTTAACATAGTTTAAGCTGAGGAATAACTTCTTGTCTAATTCTCTACCAAAAGTCAATCTTGCAGATAATAATGATTTTCCCTGATTTAACAACTGATTAAATATGGTTTACGCTTCAAAATATGAGACAGAAATGTATCACTGAAAGATGGCATAGTAACAGACCTTTTGAGAGAGACATGTGAATATCACAAAAGTTTAGCACAAGAATTACTATGTACACGGAATAGGAAAAATTCCTCATCTACGAACAGCAATTATACTTTATAAAAAATGGGAAATGATAAATATGTTGACAATTAATGCACTAATAAAAGATATATATATATGCTAAAAGAACATTGCAAGCTAAAAAATACCGTAGATGAAAACTAAGCAAACAGGTAAATTTTAAAACTGTCTAGTCATCAGCAGATCATCTATAAACAAAAGATAAAGACAAAAGAATATAACAACATTTTTTAGCTTTGATTTTAGATGAAAATTCATTTGATTCAGCAGAACCCTCACTTTAACTCATTATCGAAAAAAAATACATCAAAGTTTCGAGCGTAGACAAGCTTTGACTAGACAATTGGACGAATCGAAAACGAATAAGGCAGCGAACGCAACACTATCATGACGACCCTAAATGAAATATCTCTGTGAATTTTCTAGAAATTGTGATATCTGGAACACGTAACCATAGAGAAAATGGAAAGCAAAAGGATGCTAACGCTTAGCATCAGGATGAAACAGTGGAAATTTCTAGGGTACATAATGAGAAAAGAGGGATTGGAAAATTTGATACTCACAAGAAAGATTGAAAGCAAGAAGTACAAAGGAAAACAACGTATAACCGACGTAACGAGCTTGAGTAAAGGATGGTGAGACAAGAGTTAGCAGAGATAACAGAAAGAAAAATTTATTAAGAACTAAAAAGAACAGGAAATTGTAGAGAGCCATGATCGCCAACGTCCTGAAGGGACACGGCGCGGAGAAGAAGAAGAATGAGATTGAGTAAATGAATAGCAGAATAATGTTTACGAGAGGTGACAAAAAAACAAAATTTATTAAGAGCTACAAAGAACAGGAAATTGTGGAGAGCCATGATCGTCAACGTCCTGAAGGGACACGGCGCGTAGAAGAAGAAGAATGAGCTTGAGTAAATGAATGGCAGAACAATGTTTACGAGAGATAACAAAAAGACAAAATTTATTAAGAGCTACAAAGAACAGGAAATTGTGGAGAGCTATGATCGCCAACGTCCTGAAGGGACACGGTGCGTAGAAGAAGAAGAATGAACTTGAGTAAATGAATGGCAGAAAAATGTTTACGAGAGGTAACAAAAAGACAAAATTTATTAAGAGCTACAAAGAAGAGGAAATTGTGGAGAGCCATGATCGCCAAAGTCCTGAAGGGACACGGTACAGAGAAGAAGAAACATCTGTATCGGCATACAGGTCTTTTCTGTTTAAACAATCATGTTTGTTTTTTTATTAATAATGCTTCCATTATTTTGAGCCTTTTTTACATGTGGATGAGCCTGTTATATTTCTATGTATGTTACGGATAGAGTTTAGTAGGTGTCCATGTGTATTTAAATGAGGCCTAATTGAGCTATGGTTAGAGAAATGTAATGTGAGTCCCCTTGTTAGGTATGTTTAGTTTATCCAATATAATTATTTACGAATTTGAGTTCTTAATATATATATATATATATATATATATATATATATATATATATATATAAATATATACATATAATCAAATATATGGATATAAATATATATGGGAAAAAACAAAAAAAAATCAAAATATACAATTAACATTAAAACAGCATAATTGTATATAAGGATTTTTGTTTGTTTTTTTCCGTATATATTTTTTTCATATATATATATATATATATATATATATATATATATATATATTTCTTCTAATCTGTTTAGCAGTATGAATGTGTCGTCGATATAGCGTGCTTATATGGAGGCGGGTGGCGTGATCGAATTATTGCAGACTTTGTTTCCAATATGGCACAGGTAGAAATTCGATAGAGTTGGTCTAAGGGGTGAACCCATCGGTAGGTCGATGGTTTTTGTATAAATGCGGCCATAGTAATTGTAAAATGTTACTTGTATCGTGCAGGATGAACGTTATCGTGGAATAGTTGATCTAATTTTAGGAGGTGTGCCAAAGGACGATAGTAAACATTCTGTAGGATAATAGTTTCTTTTCATAGGACTTTAGTAAATAGGCTTTCTACGCCCAGGGAAGTTAGGATACTATTATTTGGTTTGTTATAATGTAGTATGTCGACGAATTCGTCAGTGGACTGAATGCTATATTTACTGGGTAAATATGGAAGTATAAGTTGGTTTAGGTGTTTTTTTCTGATTGATAGCAATAATAGCTAACGATTCTAGCCACAAAATGTGTAAAAACTATCCAAAATTCCTTCATATCCAAGCGCTTTCTGCTATTCTTGGAGCCATTATCAAGGGCGAATTTTATTTTATTTTTTAACTGCATATGTAGGGAATTATATATGTTTCTAAAGTTATAGGAATGTTTTATTTTCCGAACACAGTCAGTACATAGTGGCGGTGTTCATAGTTAATGTTACTGATTGTTGGCGTTTTCTTTTCTTTTTTTTTATTATTAAGGCTTCCATTATTTTTAATCTTTTTTTTTCTTTTTTTTTTACACGTGGATGAGATTATTATACTTGTATTTTCTACTAGTATGTTTCGGATGGAGTCTGGTAGGGTTTTATGTGTTTCAATGAGACCTAAAGGAGCTATGCTTGGGTAGGTGTAACGTAATTAGTTTTTTACACACACTGTGGCCAGAAAAGAAAACACCTGTACACATGAAAAATAGAAAGCTTAATCTCAGTATCTCGTCAGTCGGTTGTAATGAAACATGCATAAAAGAGGAATTGTTGTCTGAATACACAATGCACCTACACATACACACACACACACACACACACACACACACACACATATATATATATATTTATATATATATATATATATATATATATATATATATATATATATATAATTTTTCGAAAATTATAACATAAATATGTTGTAAAATCACTACAAATATAGCCATTTTGTTTCGACATTTCTGGTTTCTTATCAAGTTATGGTTTTGAACTTTCAACACCATCACGCGCACACACACACACACATTACTCCCTTAGGTCTTATATATATATATATATATATATATATATATATATATATATATATAAGGCTCAAACACTAATATTAGTGTTTGAGGTTTATATTATATTACATTCTTACTCTGTCCTGGACACTGAGTTCTACCTGGATATAATGAAAATATAAGTTCCCGATATGTAAGGCCTAAACCTCAAGCGACAGACGATCAAAACTGAATGTGGACTGGCGACCTTTCGTTTTTATTGATGAAACTAGTTGCCTCAACTTAATTTATCATTCTTTATTTATCCAACATGTTATATATATCAGAATAATTTTGATCTAAAGAATCTCTGAGACTGGAATTGAAAATAAATATGAATATCAGTAGTTCCCTTAGATTTATCGATATTTTATTTATCGATAAATCTATGAAACTACCTCTTTTTTGCACTCAATACTTGTTCGCCAGCGAAGATGGTGTCTGACGCCATTACAGCGTCTATTCTTTTTCCTAATGTTACTCTTTTAGAGGACGTACATTCTTTGATAGGACCATGATACATTTACATAAAGATAGGACTTTCATTTTCTTCACTCGCCCTTGGAAATATCAAGATTTATTGATTATTAAATTACAACAACATTTAGTGAAATTCTTTTATATATAAAACTAAATCAGAAACCAGCGAAAATATACTCCTATCCAGAACCAAATTTCTTCTTTGGGAAAAATTACACTGACTGTTCTATTTAAATATACTTTAGAAATATTCTCTAAGTTAGGTCTTCCTGGTCATGTGAAGAATATTTTTCAGAACACCATGTATGACGTAACTATTTTTAATGGCGCCCTTCTATGTTGAAATTTTCGTTCGCTCAAGGGCCAAGTTAGTCTTGCTCTCTACAAAAGATTTCAGTCGCTAGTGGCTGTAAACAAATTGAATTGACTTTTTATTTGAACACGAAAGATTAAACACGGACACTTGATTGGTTGCAGCTCTGCTTAAAATATTTGCTAAATTCCTGAGAAGCGAGATGAAGCTCAGCCTTTAATTAAAGTTCTGTTTATCAACTGGTAAAAAAAGAAAAACAAAGTGAAGACTAAGACAAGTAATCCATCAAACAGAACAAATATTAAAACTTTGACAGTTTTGCGAAGTTTTTAAAGATATAAAATGAAAAAAAAAATTCCTTTGCGAGATAAAGAAACAGGAAGAATTTAAAAGATCTAGTTTCGACTAGCACTGAAATTTTCTCGGCGTTAAAGATTGTTTTTGGAAACAAAAATCCTGCGAAAAAATATTTCAAACAAATGTTTGAGGTAACGACAATAATCGACACACAACAAATAAAACAGGCGACAGTAGTCAAGTTTAAGAGTTACGATAAGATTTAGTCATAACAGTACACAAAAGATTCACACACATTTAGTACTTTGCGTGCCTCGAGATGACCAATATCAATAAAAATGAAAATGCCCTTTGACAAATAAAATTATATTATTTCATACAATATTTAAATTCAACACATTGTACAAATTTAGCAAACTGCTATTGACATATAAAGGTCTATGGAAGTAAAAACTACATTTACTAAAGAAAAATAGAAATATTTCTCTCAATATTTTTCAGCAAGGAATTTGATACACCTTTTTTTCTTTCTCTTTAATTATATCATATGTACTTCAAGATATCATCTCCTGCGGTAAATGATATTTGCAGCCTTATTCCTAATAGCCATTTCAAGCATCCAGATTCCCAAAGAATACCAGAATGCAGACAAAGGAATTCTAGCTACCTCAATGTCACCAGATCTCGTGGAGGTACATAATACATACATACACACACACACACACACACACACACACACACACACACACACACACACACACATATATATATATATATATATATATATATATATATATATATATAGTTTTCAGGTGTGCTATATTTATGGGATAAAGTGCTCAATATCAGAGATAGAGCGTAAACATAAAAGTGAACAAAGAGTCGATACTCAGAGGCGACGGACTGTTTCATGATAGACGGAATCATAAGGACTAATGATTACGTCTAGCAAAAAAAATTCTTTATTACAAGTTATTACATTCGAACATATATGTTCGAATGTAATACTCTCTCTCTCTCTCTCTCTATATATATATATATATATATATATATATATATATATATATATATATATATATATATATATATTACGATAAACGTGCAATCAATTTACAAATTCATGAATTATTCACACAAAAACAAAAGCAAAGGTTAATGATTTAATTGGCGAGAAATCCATCATCGCAAACAATTCAAATAATATACAAAAAAAACCTCCGAATCCGTTATGAATGAATTGATCCTTGTTTCCATAAATTTCTGCCGTATTAATTCTCTTATTTTACTACAAGCTTTCGTCTGTTCCTACAGACATCTTCAGGTATAGAATAGATGTTGTTCTTGTTTTTTCTCTTAGTAATAAGAGGACAACGAAAATATATGTATTGTTGTATCCGAAAATGCTATTGAAAATGAGTTATTGTTTTGGAGCGCGCAGTAGCAACGCTGAGTTTGATTTTAAATTTTTAAAGGTTGTGCGTTCGTATAAATATGGTGATGAACGAATTTTTACTGGTAAATTTTCTGTCAAAGTGGCATGAACTATATTGTTCAATAATTACAGTAATGTCGCACTTATTACCCAAAAGTCGGACTTGGATCAGTTATTTAAATTACGATAAACGTGCAATCAATTTACAAATTCATGAATTATTCACACAAAAAAAAGCAAACATCTATTCTATACCTGAAGATGTCTGTAGGAACAGACGAAAGCTTGTAGTAAAAATAAGAACTAATACGGCAGAAATTTATGGAAACAAGGATCAATTCATTCATAACGGATTCGGAGGTTTTTGTATATTATTTGAATTGTTTGCGATGATGGATTTCTCGCCAATTAAATCATTAACCTTTGCTTTTGTTTTTGTGTGAATAATTCATGAATATATATATATATATATATATATATATATTGTGCATATTTAGACAGAATGTTATAAAAATATCAATACGTACGTTGGCTTTACTACGACGATGCTAACAAAATGCCTTACATTTCATTTAGCTGAACATTGCGCAATAACTCAGCATTTAAAGGAACACTCATGCCCACTCTCAGAGAATATACTGGTGTTAGTTACAAATACATCAATATTACATAAAAACAATAATAAGCAAAACTAAAAATTCTTGAAGCTCTTTATAAAAGAGAATTATTACTCAAAATAAGCAGTAAAAACGAACAGTTGAACGGTTTTGAATTTACAGAAGCAGATATACATACTCACATACAACTTAGCCCCCTGAAGATGGCCCTAGATGATATTGAAAGTACTTGGGAAAATAAAAACAATTTGTAAGATAAAAGTGCTAGCTTATTTGCAAAATCATTGTCTGTGATGGCGATGTAAGGGTATCGACAATATCTTTCTTCTGTTAGGGAAAACCCAGTCCTTTTTCATCTCCGGTTGCAAGTCTCATGACAGCAGATATTCAAATAATCTACTCCCTTGTCAGTGAACTTAATTCAATGGAGAATATTAATGATATAGACCGAATATATTCTTGTCAAAATTCAATTAATGACTGATTTTCTTGCTCTGGACTTATTCATCGATCCTGTCTCAAGCCAATTTAAATTCTAATAAATTTCTATTAATCGTTTCTGTATAAATGGGTGCTTTCTATTTTTTTTTTCTGTGGTGAGGAGAAAGGGGCATCTCGCATTTACCTCTATCGTTCAGAACGAACTGTGAATAAAATATGGGAATATGGTCCAGCGCCAAAGTTTCAAATGTAGAAACACGATGCAAAATATCCACTCACAAGCTGGCAATTATGCATATATATATATATATATATATATATATATATATATATATAACAAATCGGTTTGTATATAATTCAGGTGGATCCTCGTAATATGAAATATCAAAACTGATCCACAAAAAGAGCTCAATGTATTTATTATTACAGAGGAAATAATTAATAAACAATAAAATCCTAAATCAATTGATATGGAGAATAACCTATTTCGGCAGACGAAGAAATAAGTCGTCTGTCTTATCAACCCCTGTATGAACCCCAAAGTCCAAAGTCACTAAAACAGGGGTTGATAAGACAGACGACTTATATCTTCGTCTGCTGAAATAGATTATTCCCCATATGGAATTTTATTGTTTACTCACACACACACACACACACACAGATAGATAGATAGATAGATAGATAGATAGATAGATAGATTCAAAGAGGTTTGGTTAAATAATTTAGACATATCATGTCGATTAGTTTTCGTTGAGATCCTTTCAAGTTCACGGATTAATTTCTTGGTAGCCTTAGTAAATTGATTAAGAAGAATACAAACATTATCTTTCAAATAGTTTTTATTTTCCCAAATACTTTAAATCTCATCTGAGACAATCTTCTGAGGTTTAAGCTGTATGTGAGTATGCGTATGGGCTTCTGTAAATTCAAAACATTTCAACTGTTCGATCACGTATTTTGCAGGATATTATTTTCCAGTATAAGGAAGTAACTTTTCCATTTTCGCTCATACATATTGTTGTGGTATTTGACGTAGGCTTTTTGCAGCGTAGTACTTCCGGCCATTTTGTAAAACTACCTACCACTATTAAGTAGTAATAATCTTCTACTGGACCAGCGAAATCAATGTGTAATCTTGTCCACGAATGATCCGTCTTGGGCCATGGTTTGTGTACTATAGGTGGTGCCTTAGCTGCTAACGCACACCCTTTCTTTGAACCAAAAATAGTGATCAGTGGTTTATGATCCGTTTCAAGCATAAAATGTCTGCCGTGGATGTATCTGTGAAATTTTGTTATGGCAAAAATGATACTCAACGCTTCTTTTTCGATTTGTGAGTAACTTCTTTCTCCTGGGAGTAAAGTTCTCGAAGCATGTGCAATTGGTTTTCTAGAACCATCTGGCATTATGTGTTGACTGAGTCGCAGTCGGGCAGAGTCTCTGGTTGAATCTCTTGATTCCTCCCTCTCTTCCCGGTACCAACCATATTTATATGGTCGGTACTCCACTATGCAAATTAGGTAGATTCTACCACAACACATATAATTTTTTATAAGCATACAAGTACTTTGATGCTATACTCCTAGTTGATTTTATTTGTTTTGGGCTTTAATTGTCTTATATAAAGTGTTGCAAGGATTTTAGTGTTTGTTTATTATTGTTTTTATGTAATATAGATGAATTTTCAACTAATATCCGTTTAATCTGTATGTGTGGGCATGAGTGTTCCTTTAAATGCTGAGTTATTGAGCTATGCTCATCCAAATGAAGTCTAAGCCTTTTTGTGAGCATCGTCGTAGTAACGACAGCGTACGTATTGACATTTTGATTATTTTTATGTCTAAATTATTTAACCAAACCTGTTTAAATGAAAATATGCTGCCTAAATATACAATATCTATCTATCTATCTATCTATATATATATATATATATATATATATATATATATATATATATATATATATATTAGGTACATCCACGAAATATAGTGTCAGTGCGGTAGCTAGAATTCCTTTGTCTGCATCCTGGTATTATTTTCTGGGAAGCTTGAAATGGCTATTAGGAACAAAGCCACAAATATCATTTACCACAGAATATATCTTGAAGTGCATATGATATAATTAACAAGCGCATATATTATTTTAGTATTATAAATAATAATAAATGAATTCCAATCTTTTTCTGTGGCCTCGTTCCCAAGTAGCCGTTACACATGACGTGACGCTAGACCATTTCAAACGTTCAGCTTCCAAAAGAATATCAGGATGAAGACAAAGGAATCCTACCCAGCTCACAAACACGACATCAGTTGACAATGACTGTTAAAGTCGAAGTTCTTGAATAAAAATAACAAAATATGAAGTTCAGACAGTTTATCCACAACTTCGAGCACAATACTTAACAACTTATCTGTAAATTTGAACATTGAAGTCAACACTTCGAGGCGACAGGCTGTTTCATTCTAGACGCAATCGTCAGGCCACGAGTGTTGTTTTTTCTTAGCTGTTTATATATATGGGTCAGTGGTGCATTGTAGGTAGTCTGTTTGGGCGGTTATTTTTCCGGAAGTCGTTTATTTATTTATTTGGGTTAGATTATTTTGCTTGTTTTTATCTATTTTTATTTTTATTTTTCATTTTTATTTTTATGTTTTATTTCTTATCTTATATATTTATTTTAATTTTAATCGGTGTTTTTATTAACGTTGTAAAAATTTGTTTCTATCGTTTATTTAATAGTTTTGTTTTAGTTTGGGAAGATAATTAAAGCTATTTATTCAGTTTTGGGGTTGATTGTCGTAGTTTATTCTAACTATTATTTGGGCGGGTGCAGTTTTTAATTTGTTTATTACTTCATTTATTTATTTAGATTGATTATCCTTACTTGTTTTTTCTAACGATTAATTTATCGGGATCTGTTTGTTAGTTTATTTATTTGGATATAGCATGAAACAGACTGTCGCCTCTAAGTGTTGACTTCTATGTTCACTTTTATATTTACACACGCTCTATCTCTGATATTGAGCACTTTATCCCATAAATATAGCACGCCTTAAGACTATATTTCTTTATATATATATATATATATATATATATATATATATATATATATATATATACACGCACACACACACACGGTGGAGTAATGGATAGAGACTCGTATTGATGAACCAGGGAGGCAAGTTTGAATTCCAGTCGAATCCATTACATTCTAATGCTAATACTTTGTGGAAATGTATTAATCCTCCTCTTCTCCCTTCAGCTGTGGGTAAATAGATGGCTTGGATGGCAACTGCCTCGTCAGTCATGCATCGAAAGATACACGATCGCGTAAGCGTGTATCACGCATGACACATAACTGATGATGATATGTGAGTGAATACTACAACATCAAAAAAGAAGTGAACGACTGTCAAGTGACCAAAGAAAAGAAAAATCAAGAAAAGAAAACAAAGCATAAACCGTAAAGGAAAAATAAAACTGGAAATTGTGGTAGCCATTTTCCTGTAAGAAAGATTTTATAAATTTTAACAGAAAGTACCACTGCTTGTTTTGTCAATGGACGCCAAGTGTTTGCTCATAAGAAAACAGCTAATAGTACTATTAACGTAATTGTAACAAATGTGTAATGTGCGTCTGTCTGTATATCTGTTTCAATGTACTCGGGTAACATAAGTGTATGATGAATCTGTCTGTCATCCGGAACATATCCGCCAGTGGAAATCTTGAAATAAGCGATTGACGAGAGATTGCCTTCCAGAAATAACTAATTACTCGCGTCTAAATGATCTATGTCTTTACACTGTCTCCATGCGATCGTCCCAGCTCCAGGTACATCACTAAATTTAATTACTCTTGTCTTTCTGATAAGATCTTGACGATAACGAATAGAGAAATGCGGGCGGGCGACATTACGCTCTCTCTCTCTCTCTCTCTTCTTCTTCTTCTCTCTCTCTCTCTCTCTCTCTAACATACACACACACACACAAACACGCACACACACACACTTGGAACATACGTGCATTTGAGTATGTCGATGCGTCGTATACATAGATGGATATCGAGATGCTCTCATCCGTATGTACGTTCTCTTACAACGCAAGAACGAGCATACCTCCACCACGCATAGTATCGTGTATATATATATATATATATATACTTACACGTTTTTTTCTAGTACCACTCGGTCAAACGCATACACACGCGCGCGCGCGCACACAAACACACACACATACTCACACGCCCGCGCAAACTCACACAGAGACGCACGCTCATTCAGATACGTACTCTCACGCGAATACACAACCGTTTAATACGAAATAAAAAAGAAACAAACTGTGAAAACCAATGAATGATAAACAAATCGATACACTGTCATATTTAGATAAATCTGAAACGCATCACGAAACTAAAGCAGACATTTTGAATCATTTGTCTAGAACACATTCATTACTGTTTGTAAATTTTTAGCCAATCACGCGTGCGTAATAATTGTGCCTACACTCGTTTTATTTATTTTTTCATTAAAATTCCAACTTCCTGCTCTTGTTTATTTGTGTAGAAACTTCCTATAAAAATTCAGTTCTAAGAAAACAGCGGAAGTTTTCCCCTAAAAAAAAAACAAAACAACTAATTAATCTCTAATGGAGTGGCAATACACCCTTCATGAATAGCTTTTTAGTAACGAAAAAATTATTAACATGAGAGCGGCTAATTATTAATAATTCCTTCTTTTTTTTTCTCAATTACTGAAACACGGTTATCGTATTGTATAAAAGCCATTTTTTGTTTTGTTGGTTGCTTGGTTCTTGTAGCCCTCAAACAATCGTATCTCTTTAATAAATTTATCTCAAGCAAGGTGATGATGCTACCAAGACGCAAAAGGGGTTACTGGGAGTGAAAAAATGAGAAAACTTTGGAAGGAACCGGAAATTAGATCCTAAACCGGAAACTAGGTATAAATATCTACTCCTGTTTAAAAAAAAACACGGATATATAAAATTAGCAAAATCTTAACCTGAAAATATTTCTTTTTATTTGAAAAATAATTTAAAAGGTTTGACTGAGAAAAGAACATTTGGAATGCTTGACGAGGGTTAAATGTCATGCTTATATAGAATAACTTATTAAGATCCAGAAAGAAATGAAAAACAAACGAAGAACATTATAAATATGTTTTCTAAAGTTTACATTAATATTCCGGTAAAAACATTTCAATCATTTCATGCTTATGTATAAATATTATTTAATCCTACCAGCTACTTAGATAATTAATTAATCCTACCTACTACATTTAATCCTACATGCTACCTACATAATTAATTAGCCCTGCCTGCTACATTTAATCTAACCCGCTACTTAGATTATTAATTAATTTAATCCTACCTACTACTTAGATAATTAATTAATCCTACCTACTACATTTAATCCTACCCACTACTCAGATAATTAATTAAACCTACCTACTACATTTAATCCTACCAACTACTTAGATAATTAATTAATCCTACCTACTACATTTAATCCTACCCACCACTTACATAATTAATTAATCCTACCTACTACATTTAATCCTACATGCTGCCTACATAATTAATCCTGCCTATTACATTTAATTCTACCTGCTACCTACATAATTAATTAATCCTGCCTGCTACATTTAATCCTACCCGATACTTAGATAATTAATTAATCCTACCTACTACATTTAACCCTACCCACTACTTAGATAATTAATTAATCCTACCTACTACATTTAATCCTACCCACTACTTAGATAATTAATTGAACCTACCTACTACATTTAATCCTACCAACTACTTAGATAATTAATTAATCCTACCTACTACATTTAATCCTACCCACTGCTTAGATAATTAATTAATCCTACCTACTACATTTAATCCTACCCACTACTTACATAATTAATTAATCCTACCTACTACATTTAATCCTACCCACTACTTACATAATTAATTAATCCTGCCTACTACATTTAATCCTACTGTGACGTCCCTAAACACGGCCTTCGCTCGCTCCTCGCTGCTTCGTTCGGGTGTCGCCGCTCCAAACGTGACGTCCGCCTGTTTGCGTCAGTCGTGTTGTCCCGTCCTGTGACGACCAACTGGCTTGGTATCCTGGTCACGGCACCAACTGTGACGTCCCTAAACGCAGCCTTCGCTCGCTCCTCGCTGCTTCGTTCGGGTGTCGCCGCTCCAAACGTGACGTCCGCCTGTCGCGTCAGTCGTGTTGTCCCGTCCTGTGACGACCAACTGGATTGGTATCGGTCGCGGCACCCAAATGTGACGTTCTAACCTTTTGGTGATTCGGATGGGAATCTGGTTAGATTCGATATCAGCCTCGTCGTTCCCAACTCGCTTCCAACGTCTGGTTACCAAAGTAACTGCGTTGATCTCCAGTCTTCCTACCCACGTTGTGAACTGATCTTAGGCAGACGAAGTCAATCAGTAGTTGGAGCCATAATGCAAATCGAGTTCAACCGAGGGTGACACCGCACAAAAAGAACGCATAAAAGAAAATAAAATGATAACTCAAAAGTTCAAGGTATCAAAAAAAAAAAGGATAACAAAACTTTATGTCTAGTTGCTGGATACATAGGACTGCGTCTATCTCCCGACCCGCTATATGGATTGTGACACGTTGTTCTTTTGTTAGGCGAGTTTTAACACTTTAAGTTGTCTGTTCTTCAAGAAATTGGTTCTTGGTGGTCTTCAGGCGAAAGTCGAAAAAACTTATTTTGGTGGTCTGGATCTAAGTCGCTCTTCAAAATAATTGTTCTTGGATTGAAGATGAGTTCGGAAGCTGCGCGAATCTTAGTCAGCTGCGAGGCACTCTTCTCTGCTGAACTCTCCGGGAAACTCTCCGAGAAACTCTACTCAACTCAACTCTCCGGGAAACTCTACTGGACTGAGCTGTGACTTTGCTTATATGGACGCCGATCAAAACCGGGGTGGTTTTGTCGGCGTCGGAGGTTCCTCGATAATTCTAAATACATATCCACTTCTTTTGTTTTTGGTTAGGAATTTTCCACTTCTTTCCATTTTTGGAAGTCTTCTCTTACTCCCACCTTCTCACCATACTTCAGAGGGGCGTCAACGGTCCTCCCCACTTCTTCGTAGCAACCTCTCATACCCATCCTCTAGGTGTGCGGTGGCTGCTTCCCTCCTTGCATCACGTGATCACCACTCGGCCAATGATGTCCAGCCGGGCGTGTGCGATCCAGCTGGCTTTGTTTCAGGAAGAAAAAATATATCTTGCTCAAAAATAAATTATCTTTTTCTTTTCATTTTCTTTCCTTAATCTCACCTTCTCTGGCCGCCAACAGAACAATGCGACCAGTAGTGTGATAACCTCAATTCTTCATCTGGACCTCGTCAGTCAGATTCTCGCTAATTATCAGAATGAGTGGTCGACTAGCACAACACAGTCGTCCGTCGCCTCGAAAAAACAGTTCCATTGTTCTAGTCATTCCTTGGTGGTGCCAATTTCTGATAACATAGTTTTGCTATCACAACCGAAGATGTCTTGTCAAAAAACGGTCAGCCGTTACTTCGTGTGCGGCTTAGCAGACGACACGGTTAATTCCTCTTATCTATCCAAAGCCCTGTATTTCACCTGTTCTTTGTCAATTATCAAAATGACATTTTCAATTGGAGTTTTCTTAGCTAGTCGGTCTGTGGTTTGCTAATTAGATGTTTTGCCCGCATTAAGCGGCTGTTATCTATCCCCGATAACACAAGTTCGTCGCCAGAACATAGTCGATTCCCTTATCCACTTAGAATTTTTCTACGATGGTAATGACACCTTTTTGCCATTTGCTACTTAACAAAATAACAATGTCAATGCCCTTGGTCGTGGGTGGTTTATTTTATCATCTACGCTTAAGTCTCGCCTCTCTTTTCCTTTCTTTCCTTTCTCTTTTTCCTTTCTTTTCTTTTTCTTTTTCCTTTCTTTTCTTTTTTTTTGTCCTGTCAAATGGTGTCACACTACCTACTACTTACATAATTAATTAATCCTGCCTACTACATTTAATCCTACCTGCTACCTACATAATTAATCGTACCTACTACATTTAATCCTACCTACTACTTACATAATCAATTAATCCTGCCTACTATTTTGACTCTTTTTCTATGTCCCGTCTATTTCTTCGCCTATAACATTCTGGAATAAGTTTCGCCGCTACGCTCACTCCAAACCCTGATATTATTCAGAACCTGAGTAAGTCATTTCACAAACACTGTCCAGCAATAAAAAATTGTACATTATTTACATTTTTCGGACTATTGTCCTCATCTTTGTCGCCATATTTATTATAACGTTTCGGCCGTTGTACGCTCCGGCCTTCTTCAGGTAGTTGGAATGTCAAACTTATTTAGCTCACTATGGTAGACTGTTCGAGTTACACGTGCCATGTTTAATGGATGTCAGTTATCAGTTATCTCCTGTTAATTTTGCTCAGAAAGTTCTCCACTGCCTTAACCGGGTATTGAACTCACACTCTTTAGGTCCTGTCACTGGATCTAACCAATGCCTTTGTACACTTGAGGACACCTGTGTATGAATTTCTGGGTATTATAAACCTAATGTCTTCAGCGACCATTTTTCCCAGTGCTCACATTGTAATTTTTTGCTGTTATCATTGCATGTTTTTTTACCAGAACTCATAGTCAATAGTCTGAATAACGTAAATAATGTACATAATACCTTATCTCAGAAATATAGACAGATAATAAAGAATTGATCATGAGTTTTGTAGTTTTAACAGAGTTTTACTCACTCAAAGAATTTCCTTTTCAATTAACTTTAAACTCGCTGTCAATTTAAAGATTTCTAAGTTCAATTTATCATTTTCTGTTGTTGGTAAAATCCCTGAGAAATTTTGAACTTTAGGAAAGAATTCAAAGCTGTCTGGTTTCGAACGATATTGAATTGTTGATCTTCGGAATCGATCTTTTTACAAATGGGCTGTATATGAGCGAATCAATGGAAATCAGGCAGGTGTGATAATTTTTGGCAAAGGCATTAGGCCCAATATGTCCTATCGAGATGCGATGGCAGTTATCAGAGCACTATGGTAATGCTCCAAACATTCAAAATATTCTCTGAAAACAGAAACAACAGTTCAAGTGTACTAAGTGATTTTATGGGGAATTAAAAATTCTTCAGTTCCCTGACACAAATCAGATACGAAAAAACGTGCAGCAAAAATCTATTCTTTTTTAATTAACCCCCGTCGTTGCATAACAACATCAGAAGCGTGATCACCAACAAATTTTCATCTCATATCAAAAATTACCCTGTCTCCTCGGTCCTTCCGAGTGGCGACTTTAGGATTCGGGCTTCTCGGACTCAGCCCGAGTGAGTCAATATTCAATTATATTTCAAAGCAAAAAAAATATTTCGTAATGCGTCGTTTTCATACTTGATTCAGCTGGATCCAAAATATATTGTTTTAACTCCGTGCTCAAAATATTGACCGAAATACATTTCGTTGATATTGTTCATAATAAAGAAAAAGAAAGTAATTAAAAAGAATGAAATAAAATTAACATGGCTAGTCGGGCTGCGTAGATCTGAGCCCTATCGAAGCTGGAGACATACCTAATACGCTATGTAGTTGTTGCATTAATTTTATAAAGAATTTCTTAAAAATCTCTTATGTCTTGTATGCCCTGTTTTGCAAAGAACACATATTTATTTCAACTTATTTTTTTTCAAATGTCCATTTTAAATAATTTATTCCGCACACTAAGTTTTTTTAACGGAATGTACCAATTCAAAAAATGGCAAATTAAATTTAACCCTACTTAAAGTCGGTGAAAATCAAAGAAAGTGGCAAAATTATCTCGTCGACTGGAGGGTTGAGGAGAGGAGTGTGACTGGGGTAGTATCGAGAAAATATTATATCAGCCAGCAGTACTGATCATAAACGTACAATGAATTAAACTAAAATTTGCAGACAGAGAGATACATAAAGACACTAATTAGGTTTATGTACGCGCCCACAGGCACACATACACAGACACACTGACCCACACACAATGTGCTTGACATTACAAAAAGGAAGACACCTCTGTCCACAACCTTAGCCACGGTGTTTGAAATATACATTTCTACTTTCTGATCCTACAACAACTATTGTTATCTCTAGCATCAGTGATTTGATAACCAGGCTTTAAAACAATAATAAATGGAAAAGGAGTAATAAACAGACAAATATATCAAAGACTTAGGTTAGTAGGTTATCAGTTATAGTGAAATGTATGAGTGCTGAAACAGATTTGTTTGATTTGGCCCACCATAAGAGGGGTATAAAACAAGAAAATCAAATTGTAAAGTGAAACAAATTATATACATATAAATCAATTAAGGTCTCTACAAATAAAATTAATGTGTTTTGGTTGATACAACGTCGTCAAAATGGTTGTATTAGTAGTCTTTGCAAGAATGAGTTTATGTGTACGTAGGAAGGAATGTCGTTGAAGTAATCGCTCAGTCTTAAAATGTTCCGTTCATTTACTAAGTATAAAAGAAGTGAGGGAAAAAGGTAGAGATAATAATAACGATCACTTGACGTTTGTCAAGTGACGTGTTAATACGCTCATATCCTTCTCTCTAGTGACAGGGGAACTTGCCCGTCTTTTATTTTGTTTGTGGGGCTTGAAAAGGTCATTTGGGAATTCACTCCCGGATATGATTCGGGTCTTTCCATTGGACGATGAACAAACTTCGCGTCGGCTCGCGAAAAGATCCGTAAAAGAATTTGTTTCGGAGAATTGAAGATTATTTGAATTTTGTTTTTAAATGTTTCCTAGTTTTCTATTGGCCGAAAAACATTTCGCATCAAGGTGTGAAATTTCACGAGTTTTGTTTTGAATTCGCTTTTGCGTGTGTGTTAAGCAAAATTTGTAAATTCGAGTCTTTTTAATATCTAACAAAATCAATGAGTCAGTGCTTAGCATTTGAATTTTAAATCTAGATCTTGTTTTGTTCACTACAACTTCTTCCAGTCTTTTTTCTTACGTCTGGATTTTTTTTTTAAATAAACGTTTATTTTTATAGAATTATTAGAATTAATATTAAAATACCAAAATGTGTTGTTTTTTTTTTAATTTCATGCATTTTTTTTTAATTATATATTTTACTTAGAGTAAGGGAATCATTTTATCATCTAAGTTATAAAAATAGTATTTTTTTAAAGATTGTAATGAGGCGAACAGACATTGATGACCTATAGTTGTCAGTAGTGCTTCCCCATTAGGGATGCCACAAACGCCAAGGGTTGTACTTTATAAGTACTGCATAGAAAATGCTGTTTTCTCAACTACCAGCATGTGGCTTATATCTTGCCCAATTTAGCTCTTCTTTCTTAATGGACATATATACAACCAAGTCTTGAAACACTGTTTCAATGAACGTAAAAACGGCTTTCTGCAATTTAGAAAGCTGCGAGAATATCTTGTTTTACACGTATTATTGTTTTAATCATTTCACTCGAAGCAAGGCGGGAATACCACTAGTACGCAGGGGGTTACACTGAGTGAAAGTGAAAGTGAAAGTGAAAGAGAAGACTGAGAATAGGGAGGATTAAGGAAAGGACAGACGATAAACGAGTTTCATGACGTCAGAAGATGGTGATTGATGTTACATTTAAATTTTTCAAGATTGTAGCTATCAGGGAAGCAAGGAAACGGAAATTCATTTAGTCGGGTCACCAGGAAAAAAAGCTCTTCATAGCAGTTACCATGAAAATATTTGTAGAAAAGACAGAGGGAAGCCACGTCACGTCGGCGAGAAAGTGACTGAGGTATTTTATTCAGTGAGAACGAGATCTCTTCGGAAAATTCGAGGTCAGATAAAGATCATTGACAGCTGATCTCAGAAATGACCTAAAGTCTGTTGTTTACTGGGGCAAGAAATGACTTGTTAATTTTAACACCTCCAAAACGAAACTCATCTCTTTTTATCGTCGAAACAATTGTATTAACGCACCCATCCGAACTGTCCAAAATGCTCTTCCGAATATTGGCTGGTACGTATTGATTAATCCTTGTTTCCAAATCCTGATCCGTTCTACCCATGGAACCAGTGCCACGCTGACATTTGAAACGATAAATTACTGAACCAATATGGTGGGTAGGATGAATATAGTTCCAGTTTCGGATCGATCTCAACAAAGGTTGGACAGTAAAGATAATCCATGGAGTGGTAAATTTATAGCATTATTCCTTTCTTCTCTTGATACTTACTGCTTTATTCGTTAGAAAAAAGCATTTTTACTGCCAAAATATAAACAGGGATACATAGACACAAATTGATGCACTCGGTTGAGCACTTGTCGAGTAATTGTAGTGGCTATACAATTCGTCAAAACTATTCAAAATAATCCTCAAAACAATTCTGGGCAACGTTGGCAACCGATGGCATAGTGCATTATTCTGCAGGAATGACACAGCTATTTACTCCTGCAAGTATGATCGGTTAGCTAAGATAAAGATCATTAACAGATGATCTCAAAAATGACCTAAAGTCTGTTGTTTACTGGGGCAAGAAATGACTTGTTAATTTTAACACCTCCAAAACGAAACTCATCTCTTTTTATCGTCGAAACAATTGTGTTAACGCACCCATCCGAACTGTCCAAAATGCTCTTCCGAATATTGGCTGGTACGTATCGATTAATCCTTGTTTCCAAATCCTGATCCGTTCTACCCATGTAACCAGTGCCACGCCGACATTTGAAATGATAAATTACTGAACAATTATGGTGGGTAGGAAGAATACAGTGTCGGATCGATCTCAACAAAGGTTGAACAGTAAAGATAATCCATGGAGTGGCAGATATATAGTATTATTCCTGTCTTCTCTTGATACTTCCTGCTTTATTCGTTAGAGAATTTCCAGAAGCATTTTTACTGCCAAAATATACGATATTTTTAGTGTGAATTACGGTAAAAAAAAATATTGTTGTATCGAATCGACAAACTGGGCTAAAAGTCTCCAATTACTCATATCATAAATTAATGATTTCTTGGCGTAAAATCAAAGTTCGACACGAGATTGACTTACGCAAGTGTGTATATAAAATTAATTAATTAAAGCCTTGGTAGGTAATTATATCAATGTGGCTCTGTGCCAAATCTCATATTTCAACAAATATTTTAATAAGAAGGAAGAAAATGAGGTCAGTGGTGGAAAGAGGGTTAATTACGTTAGCTGCAATCATAATGGTATTAGTGTCAGGGGTTGCAAGAATAGAATTAAAATCTGTTATCGATAGCGTTGTTTGAAATCAGTTAAACTCAAATATATTTAATATTTAAAGCAATATTTAAAATTTTCAAAGATTCTAAAGTAAAATGTTTCTTAAAGGAAAATTGAGTTAAACATTCCTCACCTGTCGATAATATTGTTCAATTATGAAGCACGAGAACGCCGGGTTTGGAAGAAATTGAAACGTACGGCTCCACTGCGATTAGAAAATGAAGTCGAAGACTTTATCAAGCAGAACATCTCTTTGTACTTAAATAGAATGAGGCAAGGAAGGCGATGAGATGCATGGGGAAATTTGGTAGGAAAGATAAAGTAAGCAAATAAGAAACAAAATGTAACAGAAAGGAAGAACGAACGAACGAATGAACGAAAAAAAGAAAGAAAGAAAGAATGACTAATGAGCAAAAAAGATAAAGTAAGCAAATAAGAAACAAAAATAAAGAACGAACGAACGAAAGAAAGAAAGTTTAATGAGCAAAAAGATAAATTAAGCAGACAAGAAACAAAAACTAACAGAAAAAAAAGAACGAACGAACGAATGAACGAAAGAAAGAATGACTAATGAACAAAAAGTATAAAGTAAGCAAACATTAAACAAAAAGTAACAAAAAGAAAGAAAGAAAGAAAGTTTAATGAGCAAAACGATAAAGTAAGCGGACAAGAAACAAAAAGTAACAAAAAGAAAGTACGAACGAAAGAAAGAAAGAAAGAAGGTGTAATAAACAAAAAGATAAAGTAACAAAAAAGAAAGAACAAACGAACGAAAAAAAGAAAGAAAGAGAGAAAGAAATAAAGAAAGTGTAATGAGCAACAAGATAAAGTAAGCAGACAAGAAACAAAAAGTAACAGAAAAGAAGAACGAACGGATGAATGAACGAAAGAAAGAAAGAATGACTAATGCACAAAAAGGATAAAGTAAGCAAACATTAAATAAAAAGTAACAGAGAGAAAGAAAGAAAGTTTAATGAGCAAAAAGGATAAAGTAAGCAGACAAGAAACAAAAAGTAACAAAAAGAAAGAAAGAAAGTTTAATGAGCAAAAAGGATAAAGTAAGCAGACAAGAAACAAAAAGTAACAAAAAGAAAGAAAGAAAGTTTAATGAGCCAAAAGATAAAGTAAGCAGACAAGAAACAAAAAGTAACAAAAAGAAAGAAAGAAAGTTTAATGAGCAAAAAAAATAAGCAGAAGTAAACAAAAACAAGAAAAAAAGCAAAACAAAAAACAAAAAAAAGAAAGAAAGTTTAATGAGCAAAAAGGATAAAGTAAGCAGACAAGAAACAAAAAGTAACAAAAAGAAAGAAAGAAAGTTTAATGAGCAAAAAGGATAAAGTAAGCAGACAAGAAACAAAAAGTAACAAAAAGAAAGAAAGAAAGTTTAATGAGCAAAAAGGATAAAGTAAGCAGACAAGAAACAAAAAGTAACAAAAAGAAAGAAAGAAAGTTTAATGAGCAAAAAGATAAAGTAAGCAGACAAGAAACAAAATTAACAAAAAGAAAGAAAGAAAGTTTAATGAGCAAAAAGATAAAGTAAGCAGACAAGAAACAAAAAGTAACAAAAAGAAAGAAAGAAAGTTTAATGAGCAAAAAGATAAAGTAAGCAGACAAGAAACAAAAAGTAACAAAAAGAAAGAAAGAAAGTTTAATGAGCAAAATGGATAAAGTAAGCAGACAAGAAACAAAATTAACAAAAAGAAAGAAAGAAAGTTTAATGAGCAAAAAGATAAAGTAAGCAGACAAGAAACAAAAAGTAACAAAAAGAAAGAAAGAAAGTTTAATGAGCAAAAAGGATAAAAGACAAAAACAAAAAGTAACAAAAAAAAAGAAAGAAAGTTTAATGAAAAAAAGATAAAGTAAGCAGACAAAAAAACAAAAAAAAGAAAAAAGAAAAAAAAAAGTAAGTTTAAAGAAGCAAAAAAAAAAATAAAGCTTAATGAGAAAAGAAAAAAAAGTAACAAAAAGAAAGAAAGAAAGTTTAATGAGCAAAAAGATAAAGTAAGCAGACAAGAAACAAAAAGTAACAAAAAGAAAGAAAGAAAGTTTAATGAGCAAAAAGGATAAAGTAAGCAGACAAGAAACAAAATTAACAAAAAGAAAGAAAGAAAGTTTAATGAGCAAAAGAAAAAAGAAACAAAAAAGTAAAAAGAAAGAAAAGTTTAATGAGCAAAAAGGATAAAAAAAAGGATAAAGTAAGCAGACAAGAAACAAAAAAGTAACAAAAAAACAAAAAGAAAAAAGTTTAATGAGCAAAAAGATAAAAGAAACAGACAAGAAACAAAAGGATAAAAAAGTAACAAAAAGAAAGAAAGAAAGTTTAATGAGCAAAATGGATAAAGTAAGCAGACAAGAAACAAAAATTAAAAAAAGAAAGAAAGAAAGTTTAATGAGCAAAAAGGATAAAGACAAGAAACAAAAAAAAACAAAAAGAAATTTTAAACAAAAAGAAAGAAAGAAAGTTTAATGAGCAAAAGGAAAAGTAAGCAGACAAGAAACAAAAAAGTAACAAAAAAGAAAGAAAAAGAAAGTTTAATGAGCAAAAAAGGATAAAGTAAGACAAGACAAGAAACAAGAAAAAAATTAACAAAAGAAAGAAAAGAAAGAAAGTTTAATGAACAAAAAGGATAAAGTAAGCAGACAAGAAACAAAAAGTAACAAAAGAAAGAAAGTTTAATGAGCAAAAAGTTTAATGAGCAAAAAAGGATAAAAAGAAAGAGGACAAGAAACAAAAAGTAACAAAAAGAAAGAAAAAAAAAGTTTAATGAAGCAAAAAGGAAAGGATAAAGTAAGCAGACAAGAAACAAAAAGTAAGAAAAAAAAGAAAGAAAAATGAGCAAAAAAAAAGTTAGACAAGAAAGAAAAAAAGTAACAAAAAAAAGAAAGAAATTTTAATGAGCAAAAAAGGATAAAAGTAAGCAGACAAGAAACAAAAAAAAAAAAAGTAACAAAAAAAAAAAGAAAGAAAGAAAGTTTAATGAGCAAAAAGGATAAAGTAAGCAGACAAGAAACAAAAAGTAACAAAAAAGAAAGAAAAAAGTTTAATGAGCAAAAGGATAAAGTAAGCAGACAAAAACAAAAAGTAACAAAAAAAAAAGAAAGAAAGTTTAATGAGCAAAAAGGATAAAAAGTAAGCAGAAAAAAAGAAAGAAAGAAAACAAAAAGTAAAAAAAAAAGAAAGAAAGAAAGTTTAATGAGCAAAAAGGATAAAGTAAGCAGACAAGAAACAAAAGTAACAAAAAAGAAAGAAAGAAAGTTTAATGAGCAAAAAGGATAAAGTAAGCAGACAAGAAACAAAAAGTAACAAAAAAAAAGAAAGTTTAATGAGCAAAAAGGATAAAGTAAGCAGACAAAAACAAAAGAAAGTAAAGCAAAAGGATAAAAGGCAGACAAGAAAAAAAAAGAAAGAAAAAAGTTTAATGAGCAAAAAGGATAAAAGTAAGCAGACAAGAAACAAAACAAAAAGTAAAAAAAGAAAAAGAAAAAGTTTAATGAGCAAAAGGATAAAGTAAGCAGACAAGAAACAAAAAAAAAAAAAAAAAAAAAAAGAAAGTTTAATGAGCAAAAAGGATAAAGTAAGCAGACAAGAAACAAAAGTAACAAAAAAGAAAGAAAGAAAGTTTAATGAGCAAAAAGATAAAGTAAGCAGACAAGAAACAAAAAAGTAACAAAAGAAAGAAAAGAAAGTTTAATGAGCAAAAAGGATAAAGTAAGCAGACAAAGAAAAAAAAATTAACAAAAGAAACAAAAAGTAAAAAGAAAGAAAGTTTAATGAGCAAAAAGATAAAGTAAGCAGACAAGAAACAAAAAAAGTAACAAAAAGAAAGAAAGAAAGTTTAATGAGCAAAAAAGATAAAGTAAGACAAGACAAAAAAACAAAAAAGTAACAAAAAAAAGAAAAAGAAACAAAAGTTAACAAAAAAAAAAAAGTTTAATGAGCAAAAAAGGATAAAGTAAGCAGACAAGAAAGAAAAAAAAAGAAAAAAGAAAGAAAGAAAGTTTAATGAGCAAAAAGGATAAAGTAAGCAGACAAGAAACAAAAATAACAAAAAAAGTAAAAAAAAAAGTTTAATGAGCAAAAAGGATAAAAGTAAGCAGACAAGAAACAAAAAGTAACAAAAAGAAAGAAAGAAAGTTTAATGAGCAAAAAAGGATAAAGTAAGCAGACAAGAAACAAAAAGTAACAAAAAGAAAGAAAGAAAGTTTAATGAGCAAAAAGGATAAAGTAAGCAGACAAGAAACAAAATTAACAAAAAGAAAGAAAGAAAGTTTAATGAGCAAAAAGATAAAGTAAGCAGACAAGAAACAAAAAGTAACAAAAAAAAGAAAGAAAGTTTAATGAGCAAAAAAGATAAAGTAAGCAGACAAGAAACAAAAAAACAAAAAAAGAAAGAAAGAAAGTTTAATGAGCAAAAAAGGATAAAAGTAAGCAGACAAGAAACAAAAAATTAACAAAAAAAAAGTTTAATGGAGAAAAGTTTAATGAGCAAAAGAAATAAAAAAGAAAGAAAGAAAGTTTAATGAAAAAAAAAGTAACAAAAAAGAAAAAAAGAAAGAAAAGAAATGAGCAAGAAAAAAAGGATAAAGTAAGCAGAAACAAAAAGTAACAAAAAAAGTTTAATGAGCAAAAAAGTAAAAGAAAGTTTAAAAAGAAAGAAAAAAAGGATAAAAAAAGAAAAGAAAGAAAAAAAGTAACAAAAAAAGAAACAAAAAGAAAAAAAAAGTTTAATGAGAAAAAAAGATAAAAAAGGCAGACAAGAAAAAAAGTAAAAAAAGAAAAAAGAAAGTTTAATGACAAAAAGATAAAGTAAGCAGACAAGAAACAAAAAAGTAAATAAAAAGAAAGAAAAGAAAGTTTAATGAGCAAAAAAGGATAAAGTAAGCAGACAAGAGTTAACAAAAAGAAAGAAAGTTTAATGAGCAAAAAGGATAAAGTACAGACAGACAAAAACAAAAAGTAACAAAGAAAGAAAAAAGTTTAATGAGCAAAAGATAAAGAAAACAGACAAGTTTAACAAAAAGAAGCAAAAGAAAGTTTAATGAGCAAATGGATAAAGTAAGCAGACAAGAAACAAAAATTAACAAAAAAGAAAGAAAGTTTAAAGCAAAAAGTTTAATGAGCAAAAAGATAAAGTAAGCAAAAGACAAGAAACAAAAAGTAACAAAAAAAAAAGAAAAGAAAGTTTTAAAAAGATAAAAAGCAGACAAAAGTAACAAAAAAAGAAAGACAAAAACAAAAAAAAGAAACAAAAGAAAGAAAGAAAGTTTAATGAGCAAAAAGGGATAAAGTAAGCAGACAAGAAACAAAAAAGTGGGGAAAAAGAAAGAAAGAAAGTTTTAATGAGCAAAAAGGATAAAGTAAGCAGACAAGAAAAAAAAAAGTAAAAAAAAAAAAAGTTTAAAGGGAAAAGAAACAAATGAGCAAAAAACAAGAAAAAACAAAAGTAACAAAAAGTAACAAAAAGAAAAAAGAAAGTTTAATGAGAAAAAAAAGATAAAGTAAGCAGACAAGAAAGAAAAACAAAAAAAAAGTAACAAGAAAAAAAAAACAAAAGAAAGAAAGAAAAGTTTAATGAGCAAAAAGGATAAAGTAAGCAGACAAGAAACAAAAAAAGTAACAAAAAAAGAAAAGAAAAAAGTTTAATGAGCAAAAAGGATAAAAAATGAGAAAAGTTTAATGAGCAAAAAGATAAAAGTAACAAAAGAAACAAAAAAAAGTAAACAAAAAGTTTAAAGCAAAAATAAAAGGAAACAAAAAAAAAAAAATAAAGTAAGAGACAAGAAAAAAAGTAACAAAAAAGAATAAAAAGTTTAATGAGCAAAAGATAAAGTAAGACAAGCAAAAGAAAGAAAAAAAAGATAAAAGAAAAGTAAGCAGAAAGAAACAAAAGCAAAAGAATGTTTAAAGCCAAAAAGTAAAATGCAGACAAGAAAAAAGGATAAAAAAGACAAAAAATAAAAAAAAGTAACAAAAAGAAAGAAAAGAAAAAGTTTAATGAGCAAAAAGGATAAAGTAAGCAGACAAGAAAAAAAAAGTAAAAAAAAGAAAGAAAAAAGTTTAATGAGCAAAAGGATAAAGTAAGCAGACAAGAAACAAAAATTAACAAAAAGAAAGAAAAAGAAAGTTTAATGAGCAAAAAGATAAAGTAAGCAGACAAGAAACAAAAGTAAAAAAAAGAAAGAAAAGAAAGTTTAATGAGCAAAAAGATAAATAAGAACAGACAAGAAAAAACAAAAAAGTAACAAAAAAAAAAAGAAAGAAAGTTTAATGAGCAAAAGATAAAGTAAGCAGACAAGAAACAAAAAAATTAACAAAAAAAAGAAAGAAAGTTTAATGAGCAAAAAAGATAAAAGTTTAATGAAGCAAAATTAACAAAAAGAAAGAAAGAAAGTTTAATGAGCAAAAAGGAAAAAGTAAGCAGAAAGAAAACAAAATTAACAAAAGAAAGAAAGAAAGTTTAATGAGCAAAAGGATAAAGTAAAGACAAGAAACAAAAAGTAAAAAAAGAAGAAAAGAAAGTTTAATGAGCAAATGGATAAAGTAAGCAGAAGAAACAAAAAAGTAACAAAAAAAAGAAAGAAAGAAAGTTTAATGAGCAAAAAGGATAAAGTAAGCAGACAAGAAACAAAAAGTAACAAAAAAAAAAAAAAAAGAAAAGAAAGTTTTTAAATAAGCAGACAAGAAACAAAAGGATAAAGTAACAAACAAGAAACAAAAAACAAAACAAAAAGAAAGTTTAACAAAAAAAAAAAGCAAAAAGAAAGAAAGAGTTTAATGGAGCAAAAAGAAAGTAAGCAGACAAGACAAAAAAGAAAGAAAGAAAGTTTAATGAGCAAAAAGGATAAAAGCAGACAAGAAAAAAAAAAACAAAAAAAAAAGTTTAATGAGAAAAAGAAAGAAAGAAAGTTTAATGAGAAAAAAGGAGGAAAAGTAAGCAGACAAAAAGAAACAAAAAGTAACAAAAAATAAAAAAAGAAAAGTTTAAGAAAGCAAAAAGGATAAAATAAGCAGACAAGAAACAAAAAGTAACAAAAAAGAAAGAAAAAAGTTTAATGAGCAAAAAGAAAAAGAAAGAAAAAAAGACAAAAACAAAAGTAACAAAAAAAAAGAAAAGTTTAAAGCAAAAGGTTAAAAAGGACAAGAAAAAAAAAAAAAAAAAGCAAAAATTAAAGAAACAAAAAGGAAAGAAAGTTTAAAGCAAAAAGACAAAGAAACAAAAAGTAACAAAAAAAGAAAGAAAAAAGTTTAATGAGCAAAAAGGATAAAGTAAGCAGACAAAAACAAAAAAAAAAAAAGAAAGAAAAAAGTTTAATGAGCAAAAGGATAAAGTAAAGATAAGAAACAAAAAGTAACAAAAAAAAGAAAGAAAAAGAAAGTTTTAATGAGCAAAAAGGATAAAGTAAGCAGACAAGAAACAAAAAGTAACAAAAGAAAAGAAAGAAAGTTTAATGAGCAAAAAAGGATAAAAAAAGAAAGACAAGACAAAATGGATAAACAAAAAAGTAACAAAAAAAAGAAAAGAAAAGCAAAAACAAAAAAAAACAAAAAAAAAGAAAAGAAAAAAAGGATAAAAGAAAAAGACAAAAATGCAAACGGAAAAAGTTTAATGAGCAAAAAGGAAGAAAGAAAAAAAAGAGCAAAAAAGATAAAGTCAGACAAAACAAAAAAGTAACAAAAAGAAAAAGAAAGTTTAATGAGCAAAAAGGATAAAGTAAGCAGACAAGAAACAAAAAAGTAACAAAAAGAAAAGAAAAGAAAGTTTAATGAGCAAAAAAGATAATATAAAGTAAGACAAGAAACAAAAAAAGAAAGAAAAGAAAGAAGTTTAAACAAAAGATAAAGTTGCCAGTTGTTAAGAAACAAAATTAACAAAAAGAAAGAAAAAAGTTTAATGAGAAAAAAAAGATAAAGTAAAGAGTAACAAAAAAACAAAAGTTTAAGCAAAAGACAAGAAACAAAATTAACAACAAAAAAGAAAAGTTTAATGAGCAAAAAAGAAAAAGGATAAAGTAAGCAGACAAGAAACAAAAAGTAACAAAAAAAAAGAAAGAAAAAGTTTAATGAGCAAAAGGATAAAGTAAGCAGACAAGAAACAAAAAGTAAAAAAAAGAAAGGAGAAAAAAGTTTAATGAGCAAGGGGATAAAAGTAAGCAGACAAGAAACAAAAAGTAACAAAAAAAAAGAAAAGAAAAAAGTTTTGAGCAAAAAGGATAAAGTAAGCAGACAAAGAAACAAAAAAGTAACAAAAAGAAAAAAGATGAACAAAAAAAGATAAAGTAAGCAGACAAAAAAAAAAAGTAACAAAAAAAAAAAAAAAGTTTAATGAGCAAAAAGATAAAGTAAGCAGACAAAAAAAAAAAGAAAAAAAAAAAAAACAAAAAGAAAGTTTAATGAGCCAAAAGGATAAAAGTAAGCAGACAAGAAACAAAAAGTTAACAAAAAAAAAGAAAAAAAAGTTTAATGAGCAAAAGGATAAAGAAAAAACAAAAAGTAACAAAAAAAAGAAAGAAAAAAGCAAAAAGTTTAATGAGTAACAAAAGAAAAAAGTTTAATGAGGCAAAAGGATAAAAAGCAGACAAGAAACAAAAAGTAACAAAAGAAAAAAGAAAGTTTAATGAGCAAAAGATAAAGTAAGCAGACAAAAACAAAATTAACAAAAGAAAGAAAAGAAAGTTTAATGAGCAAAAAAGATAAAGTAAGCAGACAAAAACAAAAAGTAACAAAAAAGAAAAGAAAAGAAAGTTTAATGAGCAAAAAGATAAAAGTAAGCAGACAAAAGAAACAAAAAAGTAACAAAAAGAAAGAAAAAAAGTTTAATGAGCAAAATGGATAAAGTAAGCAGACAAAAAACAAAATTAACAAAAAAGAAAAAGAAAGTTTAATGAGCAAAAAAAGATAAAATAAAGACAAGAAACAAAAAATAACAAAAAGAAGAAAGAAAGAGCAAAAGGATAAAGTAAGCAGACAAGAAACAAAAAGTAACAAAAAAGAAAGAAAAGAAAGTTTAATGAGCAAAAAGGATAAAGTAAGCAGACAAAAACAAAAAACAAAAAGATTTAAACAAAAAGAAAAGTAAAGACAAGAAACAAAAAAGTAACAAAAAGAAGAAAAAAGTTTAATGAGCAAAAGGATAAAAGTAAGACAAGACAAAAAGTATAACAAAAAGAATAAAAAGTTTAATGAACAAAAATAAAGTAAGCAGACAAGAAAGAAAGTTTAATGAGCAAAAAGGATAAAGTAAGCAGACAAGAAACAAAAAAAGTAACAAAAGAAAGAAAAGAAAGTTTAATGAGCAAAAAAAGGATAAAGTAAGCAGACAAGAAACAAAAAAAAAAAAAAGAAAGAAAAAAGTTTAATAAAGAGCAAGAAAAAAAGGAAAGAAAGAAAGCAGGCAAAGAAACAAAAAACAAAAACAAAAAAAAAAAGAAAGTTTAATGGGGGGATAAAAAGTAGACAAAAAAAACAAAAAAGTAACAAAAAGAAAGAAAGAAAGTTTAATGAGCAAAAAGGATAAAGTAACAAAAAGCAGACAAGAAACAAAAAGTAACAAAAAAAAGAAAAAAAGTTTAAAGCAAAAAAGGATAAAAGTAAGCAGACAAGAAACAAAAAGTAACAAAAGAAAAGAAAAGAAATTTTAATGAGCAAAAGGATAAAGTAAGCAGACAAGAAACAAAAAGTAACAAAAGAAAGAAAGTTGTTGTTTTAATGAGAAAAAAAAGGATAAAGTAAGCAGACAAGAAACAAAAAAGTAACAAAAAGAAAGAAAGAAAGTTTAATGAGCAAAAAGGATAAAGTAAGCAGGCAAGCAAAACAAAAGTAACAAAAAGAAAGAAAGAAAGTTTAATGAGCAAAAAAGGATAAAAAAAAACAAAGGCAAGAAAAAAAAGTAACAGAATGAGCAAAAGAAAAAGTAAAGCAGACAAAAAGAAACAAAAAGTAACAAAAAAAAAAGAAAAAGAAATGATTTAATGAAAAAAGGATAAAGTAAGCAGACAAGAAACAAAAAAGTAACAAAAAAAGAAAGAAAAAAGTTTAAACAAAAAAAAAGTAAGCAGGCAAGAAACAAAAAGTAACAAAAAGAAAGAAAGTTTAATGAGCAAAAGGATAAAAGTAAGCAGGCAAAAAGAAACAAAAAAGTATAAAAAAAAAAAGTTTAAAAAAGTTTAAACAAAAAAAAAGTAACAGGCAAGAAAAAAAAGTAACAAAAAGAAAAAAAAAGAAAAGTTTAATGAGCAAAAAGGATAAAGTAAGCAAAAAGACAAGAAAAGAAAAAAGTAACAAAAAGTAACAAAAAAAGAAAGTTTAATGAGCAAAAAAAGGATAAAGTAAGCAGAGAAGAAACAAAAAGTAACAAAAAAAAAAGTAACAAAAAAAGAAAAGTTTAATGAGCAAAAAGGATAAAGTAAAAACAAAGAAACAAAAAGTAACAAAAAAAAAAAAGAAAGAAAAGTTTAATGAGCAAAAAGGATAAAGTAAGCAGACAAGAAAGAAAAAAGTAAAAAAAAGAAAGAAAGAAAGTTTAATGAGCAAAAAGGATAAAGTAAGCAGACAAGAAACAAAAAGTAACAAAAAGAAAAAGTTTAAAGCAAAAAAGTTTAATGAGCAAAAGGATAAAAAGTAAGCAGTCAAAAAGAAACAAAAAGTAACAAAAAAGAAACAAAAAAAAAAAAGTTTAATGAGCAAAAGGATAAAGAAAGTCAAGAAACAAAAAGTAAACAAAAAAAAAGAAAGAAAGTTTAATGAGCAAAAAGGAAAAAAGTAAGCAAAAAACAAAAGAAACAAAAAGTAACAAAACAGGATAAAGTAAGCAGTCAAGAAACAAAAAGTAACAAAAAGAAAAAAAAAGTTTAAAGCAAAAAAGGATAAAGTCAAGAAGAAAAACAAAGCAAAAGAAAGAGTTTACAAAAAAGTAACAAAAAAAATTAACAAAAGAAAGTTTAATGAGCAAAAAGGATAAAGTAAGCAGACAAGAAACAAAAAAAAAACAAAGAAAGAAAGTTTAAAGCAAAAGGATTTAAGTAGCAGACAAGAAACAAAAAGAAAGAAATAAAAAAGCAACAAAATGATAAAAAAAGAAAGAAAAAAAAACAAAAAAAAAAAAAAAAAGTTTAATGAGCAAAAAGGATAAAGTAAGCAGACAAGAAACAAAAAGTAACAAAAAAAAGAAAGAAAGTTTAATGAGCAAAAGGATTAAGACAAGAAACAAAAAAGGATAAAAAGAAAGAAAGAAAAAACAAAAGATAAAAAGTAACAAAAAAAAAAAGTAACAAAAAGAAAAAAAAGTTTAATGAGCAAAAAGGATAAAGTAAGCAAGAACAAAAAAAAAAAAAAGTAACAAAAAAAGAAAGAAAGTTTAATGAGCAAAAAGGATAAAGTAAGCAGACAAGAAACAAAAAAGTAACAAAAAAGAAAAAAAAAGTTTAATGAGCAAAAGGATAAAGTAAAAAGACAAGAAACAAAAAGTAACAAGAAAAAAAAAAAAGAAAGAAAGTTTAATGAGCAAAAAAGGATAAAGTAAGCAGACAAGAAACAAAAAACAAAAGAAAAAAGTTTAACAAAAAGTAAAGAAAGAAAGTAACAAAAGAAAGAAAGAAAGTTTAATGAGCAGAAGGATAGTAAGCAGACAAAAACAAAAAAAACAAAAGAAAGAAAGAAAGTTTAATGAGCAAAAAAAAGGATACAAGAACTAAAAGACAAGAAACAAAAAAAGTAACAAAAAAAAAGTAACAAAAAAGAAAGTTTAATGAAAAAAGGATAAAAAGCAAACAAGAAACAAAAAGTAACAAAAAAGAAAAAGAAAGTTTAATGAGCAAAAAAAGGATAAAGTAAGCAAACAGGATAAAAAACAAAAAAGTAACAAAAAAAAGAAAGTTTAAAAAAGGAAAAAAAGAAAGTTTAAAAAGCAAAAAGAAAGAAAGTACAAAAAGGATAAGACAAGAAACAAAAAGTAACAAAAAGAAAAAAAGAAAGTTTAATGAGCAAAAAGGATAAAGTAAGCAGACAAGAAAGTATAAAAAAAAGTAACAAAAAAGAAAGAAAGAAAGTTTAATGAGCAAAAGGATAAAAAACTAAAAAGCAGAAAAAGAAAAGAAGCAAAAAGGATAAAAGGAAAAAAGAAACAAAAAAAAAGAAAAGTTTAATGAGCAAAAAAGGATAAAGTAAAAAGACAAGAAACAAAAATTAACAAAAAAAAAGAAAAGAAAGTTTAATGAGCAAAAGGATAAAGTAAGCAGACAAGAAACAAAAAATTAACAAAAAAAAAAGAAAGAAAGTTTAATGAGCAAAAAGGATAAATAAGCAGACAAGAAAAAGTAAAAAAAAAAAGAAAGAAAGTTTAATGAATAAAAAGGATAAAGTAAGCAGACAAGAAACAAAAAAGTAACAAAAAAAAGAAAAGAAAAGTTTTAATGAGCAAAAAAGGATAAAGTAAAGCAGACAAGAAACAAAAAGTAACAAAAAGAAAGAAAGAAAGTTTAATGAGCAAAAAAAGGATAAAGTAAGCAGACAAGAAACAAAAAGTAACAAAAAAAAAAAGAAAGTTTAATGAGCAAAAAATAAAGTAAGCAGACAAGAAACAAAAAGTAACAAAAAAAGAAAGAAAGTTTAATGAGCAAAAAAGGATAAAAAACAAAAAGCAAAAAGACAGAAAGTTTAAACAAAAAAAAAGTAACAAAAAAAAAAAAAGAAAAGTTTAATGAGCAAAAAGGATAAAGTAAGCAGACAAGAAACAAAAAGTAACAAAAAAAAAAGAAAAGAAAGTTTAATGAGCAAAAAGGATAAAGGAAGCAGACAAGAAACAAAAAAAAAAGAAAAGAAAGTTTAATGAGCAAAAAGGATAAAAGACAAGAAACAAAAAGTAACAAAAAAAGAAAAAAAAGAAAGAACGAGCAAAAGGATAAATAAAGAAAGAAACAAAATAACAGAAAAGAAGGGCGAACGAAATGATAAATAAATAAAGTACGAAATAAAGGAAGTTTAATGTGTAAAATAGATAAAATAAGCAAACAACAAAGAAATAGAAGAAAAACTCAAAACAAAAAAAAAAGTCTGTCTCTGAGATGAGTTATTTGGCTATTTACATTATTTATATTATTCGAACTGTTACCCTCATCTTCATTACTATATTCACTTTTCGGCCGTTGTACGCTCCGACCTTCTTCAGGTGATTGAAATTTTCGATTCTAACCCTTTATTTCGTCCATCGGGGTAGACTGTTCTAGTTCTACGTGCCTTGCTTCTTCCGGATGACTCAGTTATTTCCCTTTATCTCATCTCTCCAAGTTTTTTGCTTCACCATTGCTGTAGCCTGGTATTGAACTCACAACTCTGGGTCTAGTCATTGGATCTAAACAACGCCTTTATCCATATTTTTAGATGAAAATTTCCACTGTTATTTTAATTCTCATCTTATTCCATCTTATTGTTATTTTGTCTTACGTCCACATCACGGTGAAACAGTACTCCCGTATGTTCACTGAAGTTAAGCAATGTCGAGCCTGGCCAGAACCCAGATGGACAACCGCTTGGAAATACCAAGAGCTGTAAGCTTGAATGTGCGAGTTGTATAATGGATAATGGAGCGGAATAGTTAATTGGAGACACGAGTTTCAATTCCAGTTGGCTTCATTACATTCACTTACGCACAAATACCATTGAGAAAGGTCTGAAGCCACCTCTTCCCCTCCCACCTAGGGGTTAATTAGTAAGAATTGTATCTCGAGACAGTTATCGTAAAAATGTCTTACAATCTACATTTTTTGGCTTTAAATAAGCTTCAAAGTGTCGAAAAGCCGGAGAAAAAGAATTAATCAAATCATACTTTTTTATTATTATCTAATACTTTCGCCCCGGCCCCTCGTCCTCCGGCGTCTTGCTCTCGGGGTTGAGGTGTCTACTCGGTCCTAACCGAACTTAAGGGACTGGCCATAGGTCCCTTGAGCATCCGTAGATTATTCGACCGGTCCGCTGATTTAATCCTGCTTCCTGCCCACGTTGCGATTTTTTTGATCCAGAAAGCAGAAGTGATGTCCGTCCATTCACGGTCGACTGAACATGTAGACACGGCTGGGGAG
This sequence comes from Acanthosepion pharaonis, assembly GCA_903632075.3. Lineage (NCBI taxonomy): Eukaryota > Metazoa > Mollusca > Cephalopoda > Sepiida > Sepiidae > Acanthosepion > Acanthosepion pharaonis. The sequence goes on from CAHIKZ030004601.1 coordinate 1,662,518, forward strand.
TCTGCGCTAAGAAATTTAGAATGCAGCAAAAAAATTAATATCTGCAAAAATCCGGACAAACATCGATTCAATGGTTGAATTGGTAATGTCTTTTATATAGCAGAAAAGAATAGTAGAGAAGAGAAACGGGTTACAGAAAAGAAAAAAACTCATACACTGGATTCTAGACAAGAAGATAGTGTATGTAATTATTTTGTTAAATCGTTTCAAAATAATATGTGACTCTTGCGATGGAGGGATAAAGATTTCTGTGCGGGGCTTAAAGTTATAGTGGCGTTCCTCCTCCCAACGCTCGCCCGGGTCAAGTCTCTCTTCAAGATTTTTCTCCCGTCTCAACGCTCGCCCGTTTGCCTTTTTCAGCATAACTACGCGTTTATATAGATAAACCAGGCTGATTATACTGAACCTCGGCCCTATTACTTCGCACGCGATTGTCACGGGGTTCTGTCTGCTTCAACCAAAATCATGTGAATTCCAAATTTCCTCCTAGCTTACTCAGCTCTATTTCAATTTTTAATCGATAAAAATTATTTCGACCATTTTCATTGTCATCTGAAGACCCATATTCAATGGATACAACTTCTGCCCTAGATCAGATTTCCTAATCAGTAAGCAAAATGCTATGATCTATTTTCGCTGTTCAACTCTTCTCCAATTTCACTAAAAAAATATACGTATGTGTGTGTGTGTTTCCCAGACTCACTCTCTCTCTCTCGCTCTCTCTCTCTCTCTCTCTCTCTCTGTCACAATTAGGTCGAGCCATAAATAAGTCACTTTCCCACCGCCATAACGTAACTTCCCTTTTCTATAAATATTTTCATTGTAATTGTTCTGATGAACTTTCTGCTATGGTACCTAGACCTTATGTGTGAATTTAAGCACAGTATTAGATTGGTGGCAAGGTCTCATCATTTTGCAGTTGAAATGTCTAGATATAACCGTAAGCTCTATGCTAACAGTTTCTTCCCTCGCACTTCTGGTTTCTTGCTTCCCAATAAACACTGGCCTTCAAAAATGTAAATGCAATGTCAATCGTTATCTTCTGTCTTTTTAAATCTTGTTCTCACATTTTCAAGGACTCAGTAATCTCTTGTGTCCTAGTGGCTTTATTGCCTTGCTTGGGGTGACAAAAAAATTAAATATTAAATATCTACAAGAATGTTTTTCAGAGATACTTTCATTCTTTAACATAATAAATGAATTTTATTTTTTGTGGGTAAAATAAGGACGGGCTTGACATTTATTTTTTAGAACAATGAACAGTCATAGCAAAACAGACTTGACATTTCTAACTCAAAACAAACCAGAACAGCGACATATCTGAAAATATGACCTCAAAGTTCATCTAGCAAAGAGAAATAGTTTATATAAACAAAATGTCGCTCACGAGACATATTTTGTCCATCCGCTATATGCGTGTAATTACGTGAGGAGGTGTTTACACAAATTTTTAGCGTATGCGATCGAGTTCGCATATGTTGGCCTATTTGCATGGGTGTGTGGGAAGAACATTTCAAAGGGAAACACATCCAATTAGATATACGTTTCAAATGAAGATGAAGACAAGGTTATTTGTAAGTCCGCAGTGCGCATGTGTGCGCGCAATCGCACGCCAGTAATGTTTTCATTTGGACGAACCTTTGAAGTTCGTTTTATGCCTTGCCCACTCTCCATACCAAAGCTGGTACATTTCGCATAAAAACGGCGGGAAAAGCCTCGGCTGAAAATGAAAAGAGGCTATTTTTTTTATCTGAATTTCAGCCGAAATATTATTCACTTCATGACTTTTGTCGTACCTTTGATGTTAAATAATCATATATATATATATATATATATATATAGGCACACACGCACACACACACACACATATATATATATATATAGAGAGAGAGAGAGAGAGACAGACAGACAGACAGACAGAGAGGTGAAAACATAATTATATATTTAATATATGAGGATTTCTATGTTTTGCCTCCTGTTTTCTTATGGTAATGTCTGACGCCAGAAAGGAATAATTCTAGTAAGGCAGTAGAACACAATAAACTATATTTTGCCATTTTACAAATATATATATCAACAAGAACAATAATTATTTTAATTAGATAGATAGATAGATAGATAGATAGATAGATAGATAGATAGGAGCAATATTGATATAGTAATCAATTCTGCATAATCTCTATTAGTTTCCCTCCTTAGTTAATCATTACAACACATGGTCTGATGATCGTTTACGGCTTGTAACAGACATTAACTGTTTATATCTATAATAGCTCTATCTTCGATATTAAACACTGCCCCGCGTAGATATTGCAAATACAGCAACACACACACACACACACACACACACACACATATATATATATATATATATATATATATATATATATATATACATATAGATAAGATAACTAGACTCGTTTCGAAAAACCCTATAAATATTCCCCCCCCTTAGGTTTTTTGTTTTTTTGTTTTTTATTTTGTCACGTGGTATGATTTTAGCTATCACCTATAAATATGTGTTTCTCTTTGCCTCGTTAGCCAAACTTTCCCTGACGATCCGTTTAGGTGAAAACTAGGTAGGTTTGTCTGGCTCACTAGGTGTATCTATCTATCTATCTATCTATCTATCTATATATATATATATATATATATAGAGAGAGAGAGAGAGAGAGGGGGGGGCACCTGAGTGACGACATTCCGTTTCATAGTTAAGCGCAATCGCCTGGCCAGGCGTATTGGATCGTAGTTCAACTATTTATTTATACTAGTTATTGGAGTATTATGGGTAAAAGGGACAGTTATTTCCAGTTTATTGTGTTATTTCAACGGCTGTTGTATAGACGGAAGCGATTATATTTTAAATAATTCTAATGCCAATGAGCAGAAAGAATTATGTTCTAGAATGCTGTTATTTTACAGTTATTGTTGTTTGTTATCTTTTAATTCATTTTTTATTATTTATTGATTACTTTAGGATAGTTTGTATTTGTTCATTAACTGTTCGGTTCTGTTTATTATTTAGTTGCGGTTAGTCATTTATTCGAACAGTTTGTTCATTTGTTTTTATTATTTATTTACTTAATTTATTTTATTTACTTATTTATTTACTTACTATATTTTTTTATTTATTTTATTTATTATTTTATTTGTTTCTTTTATTTTATTTACTTATTTTATTTTATCTAATATTTTATTTACTGATTTATTTTATTTTATTTTATTATTCTATTTACTTATTTTATTTATTTATTTATTCCTTTTTATTTTATTTATGTTATTATTTTATTTAATTATTTCATTTGCTTATTTTATTTTATTTATTATTTTATTTATTATTTTATTTATTTTATTTTTTCTATTTTATTTACTTAATTTATTTTATTTATTTATTTCATTTTATTTTACTATGTTAATTATTATTTTATTTATCATTTTTTATTTACTTATTCTATTTATTTATTTTATTTTATTCCTTTATTTCATTTTATTTTTTATGTTAATTATTATTTTATTTATTATTCTATTTTATTTATTTGTTTTATTTACTAATTTTATTTTTTTTTTTATTTATTATTTTTTATTATATTTATTTACTTATCTTATTTTTATTTTGGTGGAAATGGTTATCTTATTTAATAATTTATTTGAAATTATTGGCTTTGTTTATATGCGTTCTATATAATACATACATCTGCATTTTTCTTAGTGATGTTTTCAAAATATTCGGTTTTAATGTTTCGATTTTTAAGTAATGGTATATGAATTTCTTTTCGTGTCTGTTTTTTTTTTTTTTTAGATAAGTTCTGATCTTTTATTTAATAATTTGTGTTATTCTGTGAAGGTGTTTATTGGTATTTTCTTCTCCCGACAAAGTTTACAGTTTGGGGGTTATTGGAGTCACATAGAAAACCTAACAACTAACGACTTTACATTCACACATCTTCCAACCACCCGGCCACAATAATCAAACAAATCCCACAATCAATTAACCGTGGGTCATTTGAATATTCTTCGAATATAACCGGCGATGCCAATAATGGTTATGAAGTCGTCAAATATAGTGGATATTCGGCAACAATCAAACATTACAAAAAAGCCAACAGGAAAAGAAATATTACATAGTTTAACATACCAAAGAACAAAAACGTAAAACAAATGTAGGAAAAATGTTCATAAACACATCTACATACACATCCCCAATCAAACACTATCCACAAAACTTTTAACAGAAACACATTAAAAAGCAGTTAAAGTTGCTCCGAGAATATGGCACAAATATTAAAAAAACACCAAAGTAAAATATCAAACAAATCTGTGAGCGATATCAATCAAACATGCCTGCAACTGCAGCGTAAAGTATTAATCAAACGGCAATTACCTGCAAAATACTATTATATGCCAAGCCACTATAAAAACTAAGAAATAAAATATGTACATAGGTGTAACTGAAAGATCATGGAAACATAAATACGACGCACACAAAACATCTTTTAACAATAGTAAATACACGAATTGAACAAACCTTTCTATATAAGGGAACTCAAAACAACAAAAAAGTCAGCAAAATATCATGAAAAAATAGTCCACGGCAATAACTACAAAACCATAACATTGTATGGAGGAGAAAAATAACTAACACATATTCACACTTGGACTTAGGTCGGGGCTTTGACTGAATTATTCTAACATTAATATGCTTTGATATAAACCAGTCCATTGTAGCTGTGGTCGTTATTCTGTTGGCAAAAAAAACTGCACTTCATCATTTCAGTGTTGGAACTGTGTTCTTTTGTTTGAAGATAACGCCATCTTTCCTCCATAAATGATTTCTAGAATTACGTCTAAACAACTTAATTTTGGTTTCGTTTGTCCATAATACTCTTTCCCAATACGATTTTTCCTTATCCTTATGTTTACGAACGAATTTCAACCTGACATATCTGTCTTTTCAATAGTAGTGGAGTTTTTGGAGGGGAGCGTGACTTTAGATTGTTCCTATGAATTTCATTGCTTATTACCTGCTTACCGACACAGATTCCTGATGAAAGCAAATCATCCTGCAACTCTTGACGATTAACTACAGTTCTTTAGCATAAGGGCTCGATACAAAGTACAAAATAATATTATAATATTTTTATTTAAAAATGTTTCATCACGACACGGAAATTTCTGATTCGGAACCTTAAATTTGTTCCATTATCAAGCGATATTAAGTAACTTTTTTAAGGAAATGATTTACATTTTACTTTTTAAAGCGGAGTCGTATGATATTGAAGACTTTAAGTAGGAGGTGGAACAAGATTTCAAAATTTCATGGGTATGTACGTATTTGACAAATCTAAAAGATCTGAACTAAAACAGAAAAACGAAAAAGCGTAGATGACATGTTAGATGTGTGCATGTTATTCAAACTTGTATAGATGAGACGTCATGTATAGATGTGTCACCATTGCTCCCGGTTTATTCAAAAGATACAATGGAATAAAACAGAGAGATATATGTATCCAGCAATGGGTTAATTTTGGGATTTTTTTTTTTTAAATTATTTTAGTATGTACTTTAGGACTGCCTTAAAGGGGCCTCGAGTATAATTAAATCATTTTTATAAATATTTAATTATTTTGATCTAAAATACAATACTTACTATATTCAATGGTTCAATTAGACATGTTAATGTTACAATTAAAAGTCAAGGAATTAAGTAGATATTATATGTACCATTATATGTAATCAAATAATAGATAAATAATTATAATATATTTAATATATATAAAAAATATTTTTAGATAAAAATATTATATATATATTTGAGCAGCAATCTATCATTTATGCAAGTTTCATTAAAAACGACTGACATGTTGTTGTGGTTAAGTTTTTTCTATATATATAATTTTGCATGTGTTCTTATAGTTTATTTCTTTTCAGGATGAATTATAGAAAAATTGCACGAATGTTTCCTATATCCAAGCGCTTTCTCTTATACTTTTTTAATTCCTATAACTCAAAATGTATACTTAAAACAATCCATATATTCAGTTAAAAGATAAGAAACTCATCCTCGATAATGGCCTTGTCAGGCGCTTTTAACGAAACATATATATATATATATATATATATATATATATATATATATATATATATAAAGACATATTTTATGTTTAACGTTGTTATTTTATAGATACAAGTATTTAAGCAAATGCTCTGTTTATTAAATACTTGTATCTATAAAATAACAACGTTAAACATAAAATATGTCTTTAATAAATAAATTGTCGGACCTTGTCCATTTCTTAATATATGACGTCATTTGTTTACATTCGATACGCCAGAGCAGTTATGAATGTACGAGATTCATGGAAAGTTGGAGTTTATAAGCAGTAAAATTCGACCTTGTCTACCGAACGCTTCTTTGTAGCCTAAGCGGTAAGGCACGTCAGCGTATATGACGGTTCCGTATAGGATGCAGGTTCGAATTTTCTATGAAAATTTATCGGACATTCAGGCCGGTAAATGTTATTTAATACTGTTTATCATAAACAGAGCATTTGCTTAAATACTTGTATCTATAAAATAACAACGTTAAACATAAAATATGTCTTTAATAAATAAATTGTCGGACCTTGTCCATTTCTTAATATATATATATATATATATATATATATATATATAATATAATATAATATAAAAGGCCCAAACACGAATATTCCATGGTTATAATTTATTACATTGGAATCGTAATCACGATCCAAAACATCAGACCTACAAATTCAAAAAGAAATCGGAAAATATTGATTAATCCTTTTGAATTTGTAGGTCTGATGATTTGGATGTAATAAATTATAACCATGGAATATTAGTGTTTGAGCCTTTTGTATTATATTCTTACTCTGACCTGGACATTGAGTTCTACCTGGATTCTATCCTCTTGGGAATTATATATATATATATATATATATATATATATATATATATATATATATATATGTGTGTGTGTGTGTGTGTGTGTGTGTGTGTGTGTGTGTGTGTGTGTGTGTGTGAGTGTTATGAATGAAAAAAGACAACTATTTTAAGACATTTTTATGTTTATACATTCTTTTTATAGATACAAATATTTAAGTAAATGCTCTGTTTTATAATAAACAGTATTAAACAACATTTACCGCCCTGAAGGTCCGAGAAATCTTCGCAGAATGTCGAAGGAGACAGACTGTTTCGCCGTATCACAGCTCCTCAGTGTGGCTAGAGGTCCGATTGCTTCAAACAGGATCGAAACCCGACTGATTTGACATCAGTCAATGATACAGGGCAGGAATTTCATTGTTTTTCTCTATACGAAGTACATACATATACAGCTGGCCACTCGTTTTCGAGGATACCTGTCTACTAGGGCGGCTAGACAATCCTTATTGCAGACACTCGCTCAGGCACATTTGTGTTTGTTCAACACCCACTGAGCCAACATGTGGTTTACACTAGATACTATATTATTTAGTTACAGTTTGTGGGAGAGAGCGTGTTATCCAGAATTATCAACAATCTGAACATGGCCAGCACACTCAGACCCTCGGTCATGATGGCTTGTGACTTCGTGCTAGCACAGCTATATTCCGTCTACCCAATTTCTCTCACAAATGATATGGCTTTCAGGCACTTTTTCAAAGGATCGTCTCATTCCTGACAAATCAACAGTGGTGAGATTCGAACACTGGACATATATATATATATATATATATATATATATATATATATATATATATATATATATATATATATATATATATATATATATATATATATATGAATAGTCATAAAGGAGATCGTTTTTTGGTCGCATTTTGAAAAGTGGGACGGGCCAAAACCTTTTCAGTAGGAGCTCCGGAGAAATCATCGAATAAAAATACATTTTTCATGCCTATGTTTATAAGCCTTCGCTTATATATTTACATGCGTTTATGTAGATGAAAATGCCGATTGTATATGGACAATATCTTAAACTATTATAAAACATAGGCATGAAAAATGTATTTTTATTCGATGATTTACCCGGTGCTTCGGGAATCTCCAGACTCACAGGATTAAATTTTTATGCACTTCACCTGCCATATATTGTTGATGTAACATAGGCTCCAGACAAAATCGCTGAAAAAATATCTATTTCTACGTTCCCAGTTTTTCAAATAAAGTCTTTGTTTTTTTTAAAGTTTGCGGTATTTGAACTGATGTATGTGCGTAGAAATTTGTTTGAGAGTAGGATTCATTCGAATGAAAATAAACATCATCTTTTCCATAATCATCAGACCTACAAATTAAAAAAAGAAATCGGAAAATATTGATTAATCTTTTTGAATTTGTAGGTCTGATAAATTAAATCGTGATTACGATTCCAATGTAATAAATTATAACCATGATATATTAGTGTTTGAGCTTTTTCTATTATATTCTTACTCTGTCCTGGACATTGAGTTTTACCTGGATTCTAGCCTTTTGGTAATTTATATATATATATATATATATATATATATATATATATATATATAGTTTATGAAAAACTAGGTAATCCGTATGGGTAAACCCAAGGAGGATAAAATCCAGAGAGCTCAATGTAAATCCAGAGCAAATAATTTAAATAAAAACAGACCACTTTAATGTTCTATGTAATGAATTATTTCACCACGGTCCCTTTAAAGGACTGCGGATATATATTTAAATATTTTAATGAAGAATTGACTTTTATGATGTTTACAGGATTTAGCATTAAACGCTAAAAGTTAAGTGAATCTACGAAAAGACATAATTCCCAATTTGTTCTTTGTCTTAAAATGTTCTTTCCGTTTTAGGAAATAAAACTTATTTGCTGTCAAAAAATATTTTTGGATCCAATTTTACAATGTTATTTTCAGGAAGTGTCAGACAAAATCTGTTTCATATTTATGGTGGAATGGCTATTCGTGACCACATACAACCACTTTTTATACCAATCTAGTCTCCCCCAAACATCCCTTGATCTTTCCTTAATTGAGTTGTGGCTATATATAAATCTATATCCAAAGTGCGTAGATTTTGGCAAATATTCTTATTCAAGACTTTCCATAATACATTTCGTGTGAACCATCTTCGTTAAATACGCTTGTGTGACCAACAATGAGGTTTTGGAGAGGAGGAAGCTTATACGTAACATCAGAAAGAGGCAGGTGAAATTTCTTGGACACTTAATGAGAAAAGAAGGCTTGGAAAATCTGATACTCACAGGGCGGATATAGGAAAAGAGATACAAGGCAAAGCAACATATAACATACCTGGCGGGAGATAGAACGTGGTCTGGCGGAGGTGGCTGATGGACGAAACTTATTGAGAGCTACAAAGAATAGGGTGAAGTGGAGAGCCATGGTCGCCTACATTCTAAAGAGACACGGCACCTAAAAATAGAAAATAAAGGTAGTAAAAGAAGGCTTGGAAAATCTGATACTCACAGGGCGGATATAGGAAAAGAGATACAAGGCAAAGCAACACATAACATACCTGGCGGGAGATAGAACGTGGCCTGGCGGAGGTGGCTGATGGACGAAACTTATTGAGAGCTACAAAGAATAGGGTGAAGTGGAGAGCCATGGTCGCCTACATTCTAAAGAGACACGGCATCTAAAAATAGAAAATAAAAGTAGTAAGAGAAAGCGGGAAGAAAGGAGTAAACATCAATTATAAGAATAGGGTTCTACAAAATTGCCGAGGATATCATGGATCCAGGGTAGGAGAAACGATGAGGTCTTGAAGAGGATACAAACAAGGGGGTAGCTTATACTTAACATCAGAAAGAGACAGCTTAAATTTCTTGGACGCGTAATGAGAAAAGAGGGCTTGGAGAATCTGATACTTACAAGTCAAATAGAGGGGAAAGGAGAAAAGGGAAAGGAACGCATGACATATCTAGCGGGCTTAAGCAAATGGATGACAGAACAGGACCTGGGGAAAGTAGCAAAGGGACAAAACTTATTGAGAGCTACAAGGGATAGGAAAAAGGGGAGAGCCATAATCGCCTACGTTCTGAAGAGTCACGGTACATAAAAAGAAAAGAACATTTTACCAATCTCAATTGGTTAAAATCAATCTTATGAAAAAAGAGTAATATAATAAAATCGGATATAATGTAAAGTCCTACTGTGATTATGTTCCTTTCATCTTTGTAAAATTCTGTTTGATATAAACGTGAATATTCCGGCGTTTTAAATTAAATCTCATGGCCGTTCATAATCACGGTAGTTATGGCTCTCCACAACTTCAGTCCTTTATTATCATGTGAATTGCCATGATTTCTTGGGAAAAGTAGTTAAATAACCAGGTAGAATGGGCTGTTCGGCCTTGGCTATTTGTTAAATGCATTTCTTATTTTTATATTTCCTTCAAGGTTTACTTATCCCACATAGTTTCAATATTAATTTAGTAAAAACTCATAAGAAAACTATATAGTTTGCCAATAATTGTAGGAAATTCATAGACTATGGCACTTTCAATACAACTTTGAGTGAAATACATTCATTTTTTTACGAAAACGAGATTTTCCAAGTCAAATTAGCATAATGAAGGTTCTTGTTACACATTAATTCATTGAGTGCATTTTATTTCGTATACCAATCATTATTTCTCATAGTAGAGTTAAATAACAATATTTAGGATAGCATACAATCTATATTTCTAATTAAAATTCATTATCATTGTGGTGTTAAATAACAACATTTAGTATAACAGACAATCTTTATTTTTCAATAAGAAATTATGTGATTTTTGGCGGTGTTAAACAACAAAAGATTTAAGATGCCATAGAAAATCTTTATTTCTCATTACATAGGCAACTTTTGATTTCACTCGTACGAATCGTATGAATGAAATCGTTATTGTTCTTTTCATAAAGATTCATGTTAATAATTTATATTATTTTATTCCTTTTAACGGTAAAGGTAAGCAAAACAACATTTGTAATAATATCAGCTTTGTTTTATAATCTTAGGAATCATTATTAGAGGTTTAACTGCTACTAGTGGCGTAAGCTAACCTATCCGACGCAGCCAAACTAGGTTTTCAGTCGTCTTATACGAAAATTTACCCAGATTTTGGGTCGCCTTATACGTGGAAATATAAGGTACTTATTTTAAATTTCGGGATGTTTCACCGATGTATTTTGTGGTCAATTTTAAAATTCTATTTGGTAGACGCCTGTTTTAGATATAAAGTTAACTCTGTTTTACATTAATTCAATTTTCAACTGTGATAATTTTTATATTGAAATTAGCGGAATTTCTTTTTATTAGTTATGGAGTGTGTGGGTTACATATAATGTGCCTCGTTTTGTGTTTATAGTTTGTTTTCTTATTCTGTGAATTAAATACATTTTTTTTTATTTGACATGATACAAAATCAAAACATTAACCTGAAAACTCATGTTCTTAAACCCCAACAGATCGAGACTTTCAAAAAAATGTCATGCATAGCGACAAAACCCGATCAGAAATGTCTAAACTTTCAGTTGTATAGAACCACTTTCTAAGATTAATGGTTAAGATGGCTTCTAGTGAATGAAACCTGATGATTTCGGCGAAGAACATCCTTAATCGCCGTCCTGGGTATGAAGATAAACTGCATCCGCGTCCTGGTTAAGACGATAAACTACGTCCAACAGCAAGGTCTCTGATCAGGAGGTTTTGAAGAGTGTGGAACCACCTGTTAATTGCTGGTGTTCCCAGGTCCACCCTGACCCGGGGTGGTAGTACCTGTTAGGGTCCTAGCTATGGGAAAATAGTTAACACCCAGACTACATCCGCTTCCTGGGTGTGACGATAAACTCCACCCGCGTCCTGGATAAGACGATAAACTACGTCCAACAGCAAAGCCTCTGATAATACGTTTTTGGGAAAATAATGTTGCCAGCTGTACGTTTTTGAAAAAATATTACCAGCCTAACGTTTTTGTAAAAATAACATTACCTGCTATACATTTTTGAGGAAAAAATATTTACAGAAATAGATTTTTGACAAGACAAAAATATTACCAGGAAAAAAAAGTTGTCGGCATGAAATGACCCATGGAGGTTGATATGCCGTAAAACAAACCAAACCTATTCAAACATTGTGGACTGGCATTACAGCATCACAAGCAAAGATCTGTACCAAATAACAGAAACCACATCACTTGATGTCTTTCAACAACAACTAAAATGGATATCACATGTAACTAGAAGAGAAAATAATTATATAATCAAAACGTTGACATGCCACACTAATTAAAATGAAAGGTTAGGAAGGAAACTCCTATCAATACTGGAATGAGTGATAATCGCTACTGGACTTGAGAAATCTATTTTCCTAAAAAAAATTTGAAGTGAAAGATTTTATAAATTTCAACCGACAACAGTACTGGATGCTCGGTCAATGAATGTCAAATGTTTCCTTATATGGAAACGGATAATATTACCGTTACTATTGTATATGATGTACGATAGAATTTCAAAATATTTTCAAAGAACTTCATCTTTCTCTCAAAACTGTTTTTTCAGGAAAGTAGGTTTCTTGAATAGAGTAACTGTTATAGCTCTTTCCAATACTGATTTATAGGTTTTTATTTAAGAGCCCTTTGAGGCTGAAAATTTTAAGGGCTCTTAAATAAAAACCTATAAATTATTTCAAATTTCATTGTCCTGCTGTGAGGAAATATTTTTGAGATCGTTTTTATTGTTGGAATACGGATGTTTAATTTAAAACCTGTAACAGAATATTAAGAAAAGGTAAATTGTTATAAGTTCCTTTTTCATATGTGATTTTTTTTTAATTCTAGATTCGATTTTGTTTAGCTTATTCCTGAGATCTATCAATTTAATATAGTGTGGAAATGTTAATGTGACGGTAAAGTCTGGTTGCTTCCTTATATGGATATATATTCTTATATAGATATATATCCTTATATGGATATATTTGATACACATTGACCGAACAGCTAGGGTTAATATCGGACAAAATTTTTTTTAAATTCTCTCGAGACTGTTTTTTCAAGAAAGGTTTCTCGAATAGAGTAACTGTTATAGTTCTTTCTAGTACTGATGGAGGTTTCCTTCCTAACCTTTTGTTCGAGGTAGTGTGGAATGTCAACATCTTGATTAGATCGTTATTTCCTCTTCGAGTTATGTGCTATTCATTTTAGTTGTAGCTACTGTTGAAAGTCTTCAAGTAATGTGGCTTCTGTTATTTAGTATATTCCTTCGTTTATGATTGTGTAGCGCTATTCAACGAGATCTAATCAGGAATGATCCTCTCTATCATCCGACGGGTTTATTCGCTTGAAACAATTTTTAATCATTGATCTGAGGAAATGGTTATAGATGGCTTTCAGTTAGGACATTTCTGAAGGAATATCTCAATCAGTAAGATGTCATCTATACAGCGTAAAATCTGTGTAATATATATATTGAAAAATCTATTATGGAATGAGAAAAAACATTACTTTGTAGAGTGTAGGCCATTTTTTTATGTCTTGTTGATCACTAGGGAAAGATTTTTATTTTTATTTGTGAAGTAGTTCTTTTTTAAAAAACTGCTATGTTCGTATATTAGGTTTTATTATCTAAGCCGGTCATCGCCTTCATTTTTAATACTTATGTTTTTTCAGAATTTATTTTTGTGTCGATTTGTTAGTAAGGCATCATATATATAGTGAACTTATTCAGCATGTATGTACGCATGCGTGTGTTTAAATGAATTATTATTCGAAAAATAACGTTACCTTTTGGAAAAGACGCAATACAAATACAAAAAGTTGAGACTATTTGATTTACGTTGGGAGTAATGGGAAATCACTTAAAAATAGAATTATTATTATTAATGTGGTTATTATTATTATTATTATCATTATTATTATTATCATTACTATTATTATTATCATTATTATTATTATCATTGCGATTATTATTATCATTATTATCATTACTATTATCATTATTATTATTATTGTTATCATTATTATTATTATCATTATCATTATTATTATCATTATCATTATTATTATCATTATTATTATTATCATTATTATTATCATCCTTATCATTATTATTATCATCATTATCATTATTATTATTATCATTATTATTTTATTATTATTATTATTATTATTATTATTACTATTATTCCATAACTCTTCGGACAAGCAGAAACTGGTGGGTTTTGCTGTAGACCAGTTGAAAAAACGTAAGGTTTCAGTTCAACGTCGCATTATCTTAAAACTTTAACACGCTCTTTGCCAATGATTCGAAGCGCGCCAAATATACGACATACACTTGTTATTCATTATTTGTTTTTCTTATTCGATCTCAAAATATCCGAGAGATGTTTGATGGCTTTGCTTCCAAAAATAGAATCGACAACAAAACATGAATCCCAATTTCCTCTTCGTCTTTATTTTGTTTTTCAGTTTCTATAGATATTATTAAAGGAATTTTTTATATTTATAAATTTGTCTTCGTCCTAACTTTTTCTGTTTCCATAGTTTTTGTTAAATCAATGCAATGTCTTCTTGAAATTATTTTTATTTGTATTCACTACATTTTTGTCGTCAGCCGAATTTGTCGAAGACAGATAGATAGATAGATAGATATGAACAGAATACAACAGATAGATAGATAGATAGATAGATAGATAGATAGATAGATATGAACAGAATACAATAGATAGATAGATAGATAGATAGATAGATAGATAGATAGATAGATAGATGGCAATAAACTGGAATAGATAAATAGGAATAGATTGGACAGATAAAAATAGATAGATAGATAGATAGATAGATAGATAGATAGATAGATAGATAGATATTAAAAAATGAGATAGATAGATATTAACAGACTGTGATAGATAGATAGATAGATAGATAGATAGATAGATAGATAGATAGATATTCTGTTATTTCAAAAGTAATTTAATATACTTCATTTTGATATTAGCCGCTATTGTTCTATATATAACTGTAGCATTCAATGTGCCTAAGTGAAGATTTATGTCGGGGAGTGCACCTGATGAACCTTTTTAATTCCAAATAGCTGATATATGTTTAATCTCGAGACTTAATACAAAACAAAAATGGTAGAAAACTCACCGACCAAAAGCCGGTAAAAAAAAAAAGGCGGGGATACTTGTCAGATTAATTCCTGAAATATTGATAATCGGCTGGAATCGTAGAATTTCTACGGTTGTTGCCAACAAAGATTATGCAGTGTCTCATATGTCTTCCCCTTTTTGTCTTACACTTTGCCTTCATCTTCTTTCTTTCTTCACAACTATTTTATCTCTCCTCTTCTGTAGGTTCGATCAGAAAATTCCACTGATTCTACCTCAAGGACGGATCCTGGGCAGAAAAGCGTAATAGACGTGTAAACACAAACGGACACGATAATAGTATAGATAATACACCCCTGACTAAGATGAACGCATCTTTTTATAATTTCAGAAAGCATTGAGTCACAAAGACTATTAGGGGCAATATATTTATTAAAACAACAAAGATTGGATTTAGAGATGCTTGATAAAATCTAAAGAAGAATCTGCAATATTATTGGTCCTGACCTGACATCTTGGTTTCAGTCTCTTTCCAACCGCCGTAAAGTTGGTTTCCTGTGCCTTTTTCTATAAATACTGTCATGGTAATTCTTCAGATGAGGTCTTTGTTATTGTTTTATTACTAACATTTTGCTTAGTATCTTGTAAATAGTTTTTGTGTTCATATTGTAAATACACACGGGGGCTAATTTTTAATTGTTGTTTTACTCCCCTCTCCAACAGACAATGAGTTGTACATATGGAGACTAGTTAGGACTTTCATAGGGACAATGAGGTATTAGGGTGAATGTAGTAAGAAAGGTATGTTAGAATGCGTTGTTTTTGGTGTTAGGAATATTGTGTTATGCTTTGGTCAGTGTTTGTGGCTAGTTAAGTTTAAATCCCTTTGCCCATTCCTCATTTTGCCTTGTGACACACTTTCTGTATTGAAGCGGAAAGAAATATCGCCCTTTGCTATGGTATCTAGACTTTATGAATTTAAGCGCAGTACTTGATTGGCGACAAGGTCTCATCAATTTACAGTTGAATTAACTAGATGTAACCGCAAGTTCTATGCTAACAGTTTCTTTCCTCACACATCTTGCTTGTGGAACTCTCTTTTGGCTTCATGTTTTCCATCAAACATTGATCTTCCAAAATTTAAATGCAATGTCAATCGTTATCTATCGCCTTCTTTAATACGCTTCTATTGTTCTCGCTCATTATTGATTCTCTTTATTCTTATTTTTCACACTCAATAACCCCTTGTGTCTTAGTGGCTTTACTACCTTGCATGGAGTGGTATGATTGTAAAAATAAAACGCCTAATCAGCTAATAGATTATTAACACAGTTTCATCTTAGTACATCTTAGAAGATTAGATAATATGAGGAAGCTCGGAGACCGTACCAGTTGGACAATTTTAATCAAATTAACAAGAACAAATACACTATTAATAATTATTTATGAAATAAAAAATGTATTTTTTCTTAATATTTCACTTTAACGCTATTTGACAGGATGTGAGGTGTGCTTAGCCAATGAAAAAACACAAGACAAAACTAAAAAATAACAAAATTTTCTATTTTCTACTCCATATATCATTGTCTAATGAAGTTTTAATCAAAGCCAAACATGTTATATTCATAAACATTTCCTATTTGTTCTGTATCCTGTCATTTTGTCGGATTCCAATCCATATTTGATGTATATTTAAACCAGTTCAAATATATACATAATTAAAGACATATATATACATAATTAAAGATATCAAATATATACATAATTAAAGATATATATACATAATTAAAGATATCAAATATATACATAATTAAAGATATTTACATTAAATAAAATATCATTACCTACAAGACACCGCATATATATATATGTTTGTGTGTGCGAGCGCGTGTGTGTGTGTATGTGTGTGTGTGTTTCATTAAAGACGACAAACAAGGTACTATGATTAAGCTTTTAACTTAATTTTTCTTGTGTTCGAACAAGTGTTTTCTTTTCCGGACACTTAATATTAACTCCGAACATGCCCACAATGTGCTATGTGCGGTAAATCAAACATTCCTATAACTCTAAAAACATACACATATTCCATACACCCAATTAAAAAGCAAAAATAAAATCATCCTTGATAAATGCTAAAAGTATAGCAGGAAAGCGCTCGGAGTTACAGAATATTTGGACAGTCTCGGCACACTGCGTTCAAACACAAGAAAAATTAAATAAAAAGCCTAATCGTAGTACCTTTTTTTTTTTGGTCTTTAATGAAACATGTATAAATAAAGGATGGCTGCCTAAATATACAATATGTACTGACACCGGCCAAATAATGTTTATCTGTTGACCGCTTCGTTTCTTAATCTGCTCTGCCCACGTTTTGTTCTTTGATCACAGTGCAGTGAAGATCGAACTTTCGTCTGCATTTAAGCGCTGAATCGAATAGAAGCAACCGTGCTATGGAAAAGGACAAGAATGTTTCTGCCGGTGAAAACACAAATATTATAACAAATAAAGAAATATTCAATTCGTTTATATAATTATTAATACAACAAAATTAATCCTTCCCGTTCACTCTATAGGGACACTGTATCTCTTGCTTCCAAAAATTGGAGCGGGTTAAACATTCACACTAGATTTTAGGTCGGCAACCTCTGCGACAGGTCACGTGGGGTTCAACAGCTCTCTCGTTTGCTGTTGATTCGTTTCAGCCTTCTCCAATGGCAGCTCCTACAGCCGGCTTCAACTGATCGTTCAGTTTATATGCACATCGTCCAACTCTCACTAACCCTCAACGCTCATTACGTATTCGTCAATGAATTATATTCTACAACCCTGAAGACATGACATCGACCCAAAACAAAGTGGTCTGGTATTTCAAAACTATAAACTTTGTTTCACATTTCTCGGCAATCGCCCGTTATATCAAACAGTAATTTTATTTCCGTTAACACACTTTTGTTTAAAAATTATTTCTAAGGAATTTCATTTTTTGTATCGAATTACAATGAATTGCTTGTAAATTTCCAAAATTCGACCCAATTTCTATTGTTTACATTTCGCTTGTCGGTTGACAATGACCTTCAAATACCAAAACAGTCAACTTTTTGCAAAAATAAAATTGTTTACTTCAAATTTTTCTACTGTTTTACATTCCAGCCTTTTTCATAAAAAAAAAATCTCTCATAACAATGTCTAACAGGGCACTCATAAAAAATCTTATGTGCGTTTCTGTTTATCAGAAAGAAAAAAAAAACATTAATTTTTTCCTCGCTTCATATTTCAATTCTTGTTTCTCACTTTAACGTTTTCTTGTTTAACGTCTTCAACGCTTCCTAATCCTAATTCCAAATCACTAGAGTCACGATAGTGTCACCTTCTTTTCAACTACCACCAGTGACCCATTATAGTATCATATATATATATATATATATATATATATATATATATATATATATATATATGAATTAAAGAACACCCAGCTATGTTGGTGTGTCCAACAAACAACTTGACAGAATACTTACCAGTTTAGACAAATAAAAATCCTGAACAAAGAAAGAAAAAACAAAGACCAAAAAACAAACACCTACATATTCAGTATCGAAGTGCTCAAAGCCTAGATTACCTAGGCAGAGCAAGAGAACAATGTTAACACTTAGCAAAGAACAGCCCATGTTGTTACTGGAGTTTCACGCTCTCGCGATCTTCAGATGACTAAAACGCCAATAGACAGATTGCGATAAATTATCGTCTAAATTAGGCAAAAATGAAAATAACACTGATATCTCCTTTAGACAGATATATTTACTAAAAATTACACAAAAATATCTTGAAATACTAAAGAATAAATATATTCAATAAAATCACCTGCAACACTTCTGGATGGTCTCCTTGTTTAAGTTGATGAATACTATCATAATCGTTACCTTTTGTTTATCTTTGGTGTTACAAGGGGTCTCTCGTGCAACTGCTCCCCATAATAATCAAGAGGGTTGTAGTCAGGAGATTTAGGTGGCAATATGTAAGAGGTGATGCGCTCGCAGAAATTGTCTGACGGTCATTACTGAGTTCCCCTGGTTGTGTAGCATGGGGTAAAGTCCTGTTACCAGATATAGGGTCTTCCATCAGCCACCCTATTGATCTAGGGCAGTACTACCTCTTTAAGGCACTCGATTTAGGATTCCCTGTTGAGTCTGAGGCCTGAATGAAGATGAATAGAAGCATAACGTTGCCATCACTATTGATCAATCCAAACACTTTCGTAATCACCATTAGACTCATACAACTCTTTTTTAATCCCCTACACTGTCATCAGATTGATACCCAGACGATTCAAAATGTTGATCCTACTGATCCTACTAAATTGTGCAGTCGACAAAATGAAAAACAAATAACTTGCATCCGCGAAAATAAATATATAAAATGGCGACAATTTAGCCATCACATCCTCTACACCCACATCCAAATACTCAAAACACACACACACACACGTGTGTGTGTGAAAAGTGTATATAAATATAAATAAATATATATATGTATAGTTATTTATATATTATATGCGCAGTACTTATTAGAAAGCGCTCAATATCAGAGATAGAGCTAACATATTTGATTGGATTGATGTGAGTTTGTCACCCTGGGTTTCACGCTTTAGCGATCTTCAGACAAACTGATTAATTTTTTAAAAAATTTGGGTTTATGTAGATTGCGTGTATTGGTGTTATTGTGGAAGTGGTGGGGGAAACTTCGTCGTTTTGTCATTCATCGTACTAACGCAAACATCGATGTATGCAGACACATATACATACTTCGTCGTCCGTCGGGACTCATACAGATATAAACATATGTAGGCAGTTTCGGATATGACATATGTATGTATACGGGTGGTGTTGTGTCTATACATACGCATTTGTATGTTGAAATTTAAACATTGGAAGTGTGGCGGAAATGTCTCGTGAATGTCTCGTGAATGCATACATGTCATATTATTTATTTTTCCGCTGAATAATATTTCCTCGCATGTATGTATAAGTTTGTGGTGGGGTTTGTGTAAAATTATGATAGGTAAAAATCATTATTATTTACATTTTGTTTTAAATTTTTGAAAAAAATTGGGCGTTTATTTGTTATATTTAAAGCTGGTTATTTGTTTGTTTCTGGTGACTGTGTATATGTAACAGGTAGAAATTAGTAATCCTTATTGGTTAATTTATATGGTGATGTTTAAAACTCACATCTATCCAACCAAATATATATATATATATATATATATATATATATATATATATATATATATATAATCTCCTGAGGATCGCGTTTAAGCATGAAGCAGACTATCGCCACTGGGTTTTGATTTCTATATCCACTTTTTTTATTTATATATATTGGGCACTTTTAACCTATATACATGCCATATCCTTAAACAATATTTTTATCGTATATATATACATATATATATATATATATATATATATATATATATATGGGGATAATTATTTTTTTGTATATGAAGAACAATTTTAAGAAAAATCTATGACAACATGAATGTTTCTTTTCCCATTTTATCGTAGATTTTCTATATATATATATATATATATATATATATATATATATATATATATATATATATATATATGAAGAAATATAGTTTTAAGGAGTGCTATATTTATATGATAAAGTGCTCAATGCCATAGATAGAGTGCATGTAAATATAAATATAAAAGTGAACATTGAAGTCGACACTCAGAGGCCACAGGCTGTTTCATGCTAGACGCAATCGTCAGGCGGCCTGACGACTGACTCCATCATCTCTGGTTCATAGCTATGTGGCAAAATCCCTGTGTGGTACTTCCAAGTTTCTTACCTCTTGTGAGTTCAACAAAGAGATGATAAGTAAAGTGAACTTCAACCGGTTCCTTGCTGAATCTGTACATAAGATCGATTTACTGGCACGATAATAATGACACGATATCGCTAATCAAAGGTTTTCATAGACTAAAATCAACGGCTAGAACATTAGGGATTATCCGATGTTATCACCAGCTATGTATCAGTGATCAAATGCACCTTCAATTAGAAGCATATCGGACGTCGATTCAACTAAAGAGGGATGGGATACGACAGGTCTACTTTGTCAATGACATGCTACGCAGGAATGAATATATTTTCATACCGGATCGGTTGTCGCCTGGGATTCTTACTGGAATGTCATTCACAGAGAATCGAACATTGGCTCGCTAAGACATGTAGAAATGGTCAGGTTCAGCTACCCTGCGACCACACATGGTCATGGAACCTTTGATGATGAAGCTTTTTGAATAATTATTTTATTACATCAGCATACCTGAATCTGCAGGTTTTCTATAACTGTTCGATATCTAATGATTTCTTTTTAAAAAAAATGGCTTCTTTTTTTCACTCCTTTTTGTTTTACTTCGCTTCAATGATTTTGTCTTTTTTTGTTTTTCTTCCAGTCCGTTTGTACCCGAACGAAACTTTCGGCCGAATGCTGTTGTATAGCGGGAACGACGGCTTCTTGGAGGTGTGTGAACCGAATTTCAATGACAACATGGCTCTGTTGGCATGCAGGGACCTCGGCTTTCCATTTGGTATGCAACTATATCTACCGCCAACCAAGTCGAGAAACCAGCTGCAAATCACTCGTCTCCACTGTGAAGGAAGGGGTAGTCTCTCTATACAACAATGTGAAAAGGAGATCCACTATGGCTCCTGTGGCATTCCGTATCCGGCTGTCATATGTTCCGAAAATGGCGACACAGGTAAAACTTTTTTTTTTTAGTCTCTTTTCAATAACATGTCCTGTTTTACCAAATCTAATCTGAAAATAGAGTTATCTGCACTTATATTTTTTAAAACATCCGTATGAATCATATAATTTGATTTTTGATTTCTTTAAAAAAAAAATTAATTTGTTTTATATATGTATTTGCTTGGATTTCAGCTAGTTAAAATTTGTTTTCAATAACTTGTCCTGTTTTACAAAATACAATCTGAAAATAGAGCTATCTGCCCTTATATTTTTACAACATCCATATGAATTATATAATTTGATTTTTGATTTCTTTAAAAAAAATTAATTTGTTTTATATATTTATTTATTTGTGTGGATTTCAGCTAGTTAAAATCTGTTTTCAGTAACTTGTCCTGTTTACCTAATCGAATCTGAAAGTAGAGTTATCTGCCCTTGTATTTTTAAAACATCCGGATTTCAGCTAGTTGAAATTTCAACCTACGTAAGGCGCGATTTTATGCTAATTATTGCTGAAGACATGAATAGAAACAATGGCCCCAGTATGAGATCTATCGATTCAGGACGTACTAACTTCTCATATGCTTTATCTTTACAAGAGTAAGGTTAGACCAAAAATGGAGCATTGCTGCTATACTTTGCTGGTAATGCTCAATCTTCACTTTTATTTCCCCGCTATACAACGGCATTTGATAGAGTTCAAAATCTTTTATGTGATTACCTATTGAGTCATAGAGGAGCGTTAAAAGCAAGTCAGTCTATATGACGGTTCCGTATAGGATACAGGTTCGATTCCTGCCGCAGGTCACATATTTTCTATGAAAATTTCTCGGACATATTGTCCGGTAAATGTTGTTAATACTGTTTATTAGAAACAGAGCATTTACTTAAATATTTGTATCTATAAAAAGAACGTATAAACATAAAAAATGTCTTAAAATAATTGTCGGACTTTGTCCATTTCATAATATATATATATATATATATATATATATATATATATATATATGTGTGTGTGTATGTTGAATCCTCATCATTATGACATCATAGATCTCATTTAATCTAAATATCTTAGAGGATTTTACAAAATATTTCAAGTACCTACATTTTAGGGAAATCTTTTTTTTTACAGGATATTTTTTATTTGAATTATGGAAAAAATAAAGTCGCAGTATATTACAATGTTTTTGGTTTTGGCTTTTTGATGAATACACCGCCTCGCTGAATCATCACGTTATATTCAAGAGAGGATTCTTGATAGACGTCATTTTGTTTATAGAAGTCCCTTTCTCATAATTATATGAAAATTTTATGCGTAAACCGATATTTGTGTTCCATTATTTATCGCAGTAATAAACACGTATAACACTAAATTTGGTTGTTTTTTCTTTCTTTTTTGTGAGGACTTATAAGGTAATAAATGTCGTCGGGAAGTTATGGGTTATCCCCCCTGGTGACCCCTGTTGTCATACTACAAAAATAAACACAATAGTGGATATCTTTAAAGATTCGATTTTCCTATGACCAGAAAAATATGAAGAAAAATAGTTCATAATTTTGTTTTATGGGGACAGCAGTTTCAGCTGTCATATTGATACTTTTAAACTAAAAGCTAAAGATCCTTTTGCATGAATTGGATGGTCTAAAAAATAAAACCTCGGTTTAGCATTATGCTTTTAAATCAAAGACATAGCTGAAAATTTAAAAAAAAAAATCTTTAGAATTTTTCAGAACTTGAAGACAATAAAAAAAATTTCTGGAAGATATTAGTAAGCACAGATTTGGTGTCTATAGTAATTGTTCAAGCTAACTTCCAGTTATGGAATGAGCGACAGACATATTGAATTATAATCAGATTAGGCATTAATATATTCGAACCAGATTTTACTTGTCTCTGTAGTTTTTATTACAATTCTTCTGCTGTTCTACTCTGCAGACTTCTTCCTATCTGTCTCAATTTAGTTATATTGATTTTTTTAATCATTTCACCCCAAGTAGGTAGTGTCACTAGTACGTGGGGGGGGATACAAAAAGGGAAAATGAGAGAAAATACTGGGATTCAGGAAATGATAAAAGAGGAACAGGGTTCAAGACGACAGAAGATGGCGATTGACGATGTAATTAAATTTTTGAAAATTGTAGTTATCAGGGAAGCAAGTAAACGGAAGGTAGTTCTACAGGTGGGAAGTGCGAGAAAAGAAACTTTTGGAGTAGAAGTGACGGTTATGTTTAACTATTTCAACTGTAAAAAGGCGGGATCTAGATACCAATCTAGTAGCACGCTTAAATTCATGCAGTCAGGGCACCAGGGGAAAAACACGTCTGAGCAGTTGCCATGAACATATTTATAAAAAAGACAGGGAAGCCACATCACGTCGAGATGCCAGGTCAGGATTGATTACATTGCAGTTCTTTCTTAGGATTTTGTCAAGAACCTCCAGATGAATAGCAGCAGCAGCAGATCAGATATGGCAACATCATTCAATTCATGGCCGAATAGTAGATTAGTAAATGTGCAAGATGAACCCTGACGAGAAAAATTATATGGCACAATACAATGAGTCAACTTTCCTTGCAGTAGATGTAGCTATTGATTCAATGTTATTGTTCCACTTCAAGTCAGTTGAAAACGTGAGGACAAGAAGGCTCTGTGGGACGCTACCAGGAGTCAAGAGTCAGCCATGCTGATGGCGGGGAGGGAAATTTCTCTATGGTATTTAAATGAGAGCAGCTTACTTTGGGAGTCATTAACATTTATAAGCCATCTCCTGCCCCAATTAACCACTGATCGGAGGTCCTTTTTAAGAGCAGCAGCCAGATTATTATTTGTCAGCTCTGATCAATTTTCTGTTGAGACCAGAACAAATGGTAATGTCACCTGCATAAATGCCTAAATGAGAACTGATGACGTCAGGAACATCATTGATGAAGATCAGAAACAGCGTAAGACTCAGTGTAGATCCTTGGTGGACACCTGCGTTCGTGTGAAATGATCTGGAAACGAACCCGTTCAGAACGACCTTCATTTCGCGACTTGATAGAAATAATTGGATTAAATCAAGCAATCGTCCTGTAATACTGTAGCACAGAAGTTCACGTATGAGAGCATCATGCCAAACCCTGTCAAACGCCTTTGAGGTATCGAGAGCCACAGCTCGCGATTCGCTCTTATTAATCAAGAGCTTGATATACATATTCAGTGATGGTCGTAAGCACGTCAAAAACGGAAGCCATATTTTTCGCCAGAGAGTAGGCCGTGAGAGGCAAGATGCTTAACCACTTCAATATTGATTAAAGCCTCGAATACTTTGCCTAAAAAAGGGAGGAGACTAATGTTGACCATGTTCACTATAGTCTATGAATATAGAATACAGCGCAGTACGTAATCTGTTCAATGAAACAACGTTAAAGATTAACACTCACGATTCAGACACTCTATTGAATCTGATTATATCGCCAATACCACCAGCAGCTGTTCCGTAATTCTTCAGTCTTCGATATCAAAGGCTGGCAGTACATATTCGGGAAAAACATGGCCGCCTTTATACACGTCGCATTGAATATTTTGAGCCTTCTGATTGGTTAAACTGTCTATTGGTGAACTATAAAATGAGTCAGCTCATTTTGGCTGGCTCACTAGTACACCAGGGTACCGAAAAATTCCAACAACTAATAGGGCGATAGTTAGAGGGGTTAGAAGGTTCTCCAAAGTTCTTAAAAACAGGAACTACAGAGGAGGACTTCCAACAAGACGGAAGGCCGGAAATAGCGAGGCAATAGTTTGGACAGAACTGGAGCCAGTTCGGTGGCGCATTTCTTTAAGACGACGGTTGGGATACTGTCACCTCTAATTACCTTATGGGAGTCTAATTTAGAAATGATGTTCGAAACAAATGAGGGGGTTATGCGCATATCACTCAGTTGAACCTTTTTTTTTCTAAGTCGAAACTATCCAAACTTTTGTAGCCCTTAATAATTTTCGTCTTTTTGTAATCAATCATTGTTTCACCATCCATTTACTCAAGCAGTAGGAGTATAGATAGGAGCCAGGTTCAAATTCCAGCTGATTTCACATACGTTCTAATACCCTTTGGAAAGGTGTGAATCTCTCTCTTCTCCTTCCAGTTATGGGTAAATAATAGGATAGAGTGATTCTTATAGACTTGAGTGGCGGCTAGTCTAGGAGAAGGATAATCTGTGAATTCCTGTAGCGGTTTGGGCACCGTCATGCTAACTTGCCCTGAAAACACCACTGCCACTGCGACTGTAGCAGTAATGGTGTCTTTACAACTACTTACGAAACTCGTGATAATTTTGATTTTCATAAAAAATGTTATTTTTTATTAAAAGCAAAAATATTGCGCATCTGTGAAAAGGTATATATTTTGGTTTTGGTTTTGTTTGTTTTACGGCATATCGACATCAATGGGTCATTTAATGCTGACAATTGGTATTCCTGGCAATATTTTCTTTTTTTTTCAAAAATCTATTTCTGATTTTTTTTTTAAATGTATAGCTGATAATAACTTTTTGCTTAAAAAATTTATTGCTAATAATAATTTTTTTACAAAGTATTTCTCGTATTAAAACCTATTTTTACACTTTCATAGTGTTTTGATCCCATTTTGTGGGATAACTATTTTCCCATAGCCGGGACCCTAACAGGTGATACCACACCGGGTTAGGGTGGACCTGGAACATCAACAATTAAGAGGTGGTTCTACTCTCCTCAAAACCTCCTGACCGGAGGCTTTGCTGTCGGATGTAGTTTATTGTCATGCCCAGGACAGAAAAAGGTATATGAATAACTTCTACGAGGTTAAATTGTACTGAGTTATTTCAAATGGGATTAAACAAAATGTAACAAGCAGTTTAAGACAATATTGAAACTGAACTGAGTTTTGAAAAGTGAAAAAGACTTTACGATAAGTGTATGAGATCGCTATTTCCCTAGGCAGGCCTTTCTTTTACCTTTTTTTTAATATCAAAGAACTCGATCAATTACAGCCAAACATCCTGTATAAACTTCTGTTTTCTCTGGATTATTTATTTGACAATATAATGTTTTTTTCTCTCTCTCTCTCTTTCCAGGATACCAAATACAAATTGAGGACACAGACCATGGAACAGTTTTTATTAATTATTTCGATCATTGGGGCCGCATTTGCCCAGATGACTTTGACGATAATGATGCTGCAGTCATCTGCAAGATTATGGGTTACCGAGGAGGTTATTCTTATATTAAGCGTCGAATTGAATCTCCGACATCCAGCTACCTCCGGTGGATTAGCGGACTCAATTGTTCTGGTACTGAAGAAACCATTATTGAATGCCCAGGATTTCAGTGGGGCAATGTTTCAACTTGCTCTCCCAAAGGCGATGCTGCTGTTTATTGCTACAATGGTAAGTAAAATTATCAAAATAGATCTTTTAAAAAGAAATTCTATTTTCTAGCTTTAAAAATATGCTTTTCCTTCAGCCAGCCAAAATTTAAACATTGGTTTGGTTTGGTTTGGTTTGCCGCATATCAACCTCAATGGGTTATTTAATACAGACAAGATTTTTATTACAAGTAATAATTTTTTTTTTTTGTTTTTCCAAAAATGTATTGCTGATCACTATTTACATGATTCGGACTATTGTCCTCATCTTTGTATATAATTTTATTATAATATATCTGTTTTGTACGCTCCGGCTTTTTCAGTTCGACATTCCAACCACCTGAAGAAGGCCGGAGCGTACAACGGCCGAAACGTTGTAATAAATATGGCAACAAAAATGAGGACAATAGTCCGAATAACGTAAATAGTGTACATAATGCCTCATCTCAGAGACAGATATATGTTGATATTAAAATGTATTTTTGTACTTTCATAGCATTTTGACCACTAGTTGGAGGAGGTAACTATTTGCCTGTAGCTGGGACCCCAACACGTTTGGTATGGATTATTTAATGCAGACAAGATTTTTATTGCTAGTAATATTTTTTTTTTCAAAAAGGTATTGTTCTTAATATTTTTTCCTTCAAAAATTCATTGCTGGTAATAATTTTCCAAAAATGTATCGCTGGAATTAAAACCTATTTTTACACTTTCATAGTGTTTTGATCCCAGTTTAGGGGTTAACTATTTGCCCATATCTGGGGCCCTAACAAGTGATACCACCCCGGGTCAGGTTGGATGTGGGAATCCCAAGCAATTAAGAAGTAGTTCCACGCTCCTCAAAACCTCCCGATTTGAGGCCTTGCTGTTGGATGCAGTTTATCGTCATACCCAGGACGATTTGTATATTAGATAAGAAATCAATCACTGCTTGGAATTCATAAATAAGTTTTAATGAAACTATGACAGTATATGTTGATTTACACAATATTTTTTCTTGAGTTTGTCAAATCTGATAAAAGCGGAGGCAGGTTGGAGTAATGGATAGCGGCTTGCCTTGAGGATTCATAGAGCTAGGTTCAAATCCCAGCTGAGTTGACATACGTGCTAATACCCCTTGGGAAAGGTGTGAATCCAGCTCTTCTCCTCTTAGCTATGGGTAAATAACAGGATAGACTGATTCTTATAGATTTGAGTGGCGACTAATCTAGGAGAAGGATAATCTCTGAATTCCTGAAGAGGTTTGGGCTCCATTAGGCTACCTTGCCCTAGAAACACCATTGCTACTGCAACTGCACTACATGTGGTATCCCTAGGACTATTTACGACAATCGTGATAATTTTTCTTGGTGGGAGCGGGGCGGTGATTTTCATTAAAAAATATTATTTTTATTACAAGCAAAAATATTGTGTAGCTATGAAACGGAATAAGAATAACATCTATGAGACGAAATTGTATTGAGTTTCAAAATTATTGAGAAAATTCTGTGAGACCTGCATAGTACCTTTTCCCTGTTCCGGATCCCACCAGGACATAGGCGATCATGGCTCGCTACAACTTTCAAGCTCCTATGACTCTTAACACTTTTCTTCCTTTCTTAAGACCTAAACACCACCACCCTGTTATGCTACCGATTCACACAAGCTCGTCAGTTAAATGGTTTGCTTTCATTCACCTATCTTGCCATCAATACGGCCCGTAAGGGTTAAGTTTTCCAACCCTACCTTCCTAACTGTGTATCCAAGGGTTTTCAGGCGTCTTTTCCTGATTCTGAGTATAAATGTTCTATCTGTTGCCATTTCCTTCAAGACCACCGCTTTCAACCTAGTGTTACTACCCTGGAGATTATAGGCCATGTGAAGGTGTTTTTGATATGGTTTCTGTAGTAATTAGGCATTTTTCTAGGGTTGCATCGCCAGCCCTACGCACAACCGGGTTTAATTCAGAGTTGAAATTCCATAAAACTGGTCTCCAACCAAGGCTGAGCCTAATCTGCCCTGCTATTCAACTCCTAATTGGATGGAAAGAGAAAGGGATAGATTCACACATCTGCTAGAATATTTTACACATTTCTGTAGGTGTGTGTCTATGCATACTTAAATGAGATCAATAAGTCAATGTACTGAAATGTGATCTTAAATTTTCGATGTATAATGCTCACGACATGTAATATTCACTACAGAATTAAATGCCTTGACAAAGAAGCAGAAGACATTTTAAAAATATAAATATTTGTTTTGTAAAGTAAATGCTTTCTTTCATCATTAAGCGATGACCCTATTGATTTGATCTTCGTCTGTCGCTAGCGACTCTTCCAAAAGGTACAAAATTTCAATGGCTACTCTTATTTTTTTTTAAAATAAAGTCTTCATTCAGACGCTGGAATATGGAAAAGAAAAAGAAAATTTTCTTTGAGCCCCTACCCAATACCACCACTAAATACTTTATTTATCTTCCTATTCAAATAAATAAATGCCCACGTTTGTTTGCTTTTTAGTCGAATGACTGGAAATATTTCCCGCCCAGCAGACGACTCTTTTCATTCAACTCAAGACAATTCAAATTTCATCCTTTTTTTTTCTTAATGTTTCGCTTTTAACAAATAACAGACTGGCACAGATCAATAACAAGCAATCAAATATCTTTTTTTATATTAAATATATTGAAAGAATAACAATTCTGTGTTTGAATGAGAAAGGTAGCTTGCTGATTTCCACATATAAATGAGATCCACGTTTTTCAGATATTTACGGGTAAACATCAACCTGAGTTACTCTAGTGCAGTGTTACTTAAACTAGTTTTTACTTCAGGGTGCACTTGTAAAAGAGCTAAAACGCCGAGAAATACTTTAAATTTTAGTAAGGAGAGATTAGTCATGAAATTTGAAAATAAGAAAATAAGCCTTCTGAAATAAGCGTTTATTTTTAAGATAATACATTCTATATTTAAGTATGCTTTTCTGAAAGCTGCGATTGGTGTGCTTTGGCAATTGTTTGGATGTTAGCTCTTATAAAATACGTCTTGAGAAAGTCAAAAGGAAACGGATTATTCACTCCAATAATATATATGATTGGAACAGAGACACATCCCTTTTCCAGGAACGAATAAAACTGTCAAAATAACCAAGGGAATTCAGAGCAGCATTCTTCCAACTCTTATCTTGAATAACAACTTAAATGAGGGCTGACCAAAATTCATGTTAAAAAAATAAAAAAACAAATGAAAAATACAGACAAAAGTTCATTTTTTCCCTCAAGATATATGAAGAGAAGACTGGAGACAACACAATTGTTGCTCTACAGAAGGATGTTGAGAATAACATGGACGTAGCGCGTAAGCAACGAAGAAGTCTTAAAAAGAAAGGAAAACTAAAATGACTATTTTACTCAGAACGAGAAAAAATAGCTGGAATTTTTTGGACACATAACGAGATCTTTGACACTCACAGCGCGTATTGAAGGCAACGTCTACAGAACTTCCTGCATATCGAGCTTGTGGAAATATATAGCTGAACGTGGGTGGAAGGATGGTAAAAATACAAACGTTACTAAGAGCTAAAAAGGATAAGAAGAGCTACAATCGCCATTGTCCTTGAAGGTTACTGTACAGAAAAGAAGATTTCTAATTCCATATTACTATAATTTTCAAATGTCCTGCCATTTCAGGATTCAGGAAATTATGTTTCTCACAAATCTCTTTTCTTTATTATCTGTAAATTACCAAGATTTCTTGGCAATGATTGTGGGGTTAGTTTTCCATTGTGTTCCTCACGGTTTTAAATTTAGAGTTGGTCTTTCCCTTGACTGGTTGTGAATTAAGTCTGGTGAGTCCGGTCTAATTTCTTTTTATTGCCACGGTTGGAAGGAGAATTGATGGATTCATGCCATTCACAAGAGTATTCATGCAAAAATGAACGCAACAGACGAGGCTAGGATTTGAACCCGTCTTGCTGATTCTCCTTTCCTCGCCGATCAGATTTATATTCTTCACATGTTAGTACCCGTTATACAGTGGCCTAAGAAAAATTTTTAGCCAGGAGAAATAAACTACATCCAATTTCAAAATTTAATTACGCAATCCCTATTAAAACAGTATTTGGAACTAGTATAGAGTAGGTCCTTCATTTGCTAGTTTCAGTTCTTGTATTCGATTTTTCATGGATTTCATCAAGTTATCAACAATTGTCTAAGTCATATTTGGCCACTCCTTTAGCAATGTTTCTTTAAGGGTTGCCACTTATATGATTTTGGTTGCACGCTCTCGAAGTCTTCGGGCAAGATGCTCGCAAACGTGACCTATTGGATTCATGTCAGGATTTTGAGATACGCTTGGGAGTGACTTGATTCCTTACGATTCCTTCCAGGCCTTTGCTACTTTGCTCATATGACATGACGCTCCATCTTCTTGAAAAAACGTAGACATTTTTGT
The DNA here is from genome assembly GCA_903632075.3 of Acanthosepion pharaonis. Classification (NCBI taxonomy): domain Eukaryota; kingdom Metazoa; phylum Mollusca; class Cephalopoda; order Sepiida; family Sepiidae; genus Acanthosepion; species Acanthosepion pharaonis. Next base: position 1,694,181 of record CAHIKZ030004601.1, read on the forward strand.
CAATCTGATTGGTTTCAAATAGTGGGAGTAGTTCTTTCTCTAATATTTGACAGTATTTTGGACCATTCAACTGTTCGTCAACAATAATCAGTCCAGATTTCCCTCCAAAACAGACGACGCCCCACACCATTACTCCAATCCCTCCATGTTTCACGGTCGCCTGCAGACATTCAGTGTTCCAAATCTCATTTTGATTTTCTCCAAATATAAACCTCGAATTCGAATATTGGCAGAATTTACTTTCATCTGACTCTATTACAGGCTGCCAAAATTCATAATCTTTGCTCTAGAATTCTTTCGCTCAGTCCATACGAAGGTTCCTGTTAACCTCGGAAATCAAGGTCTTCTTTCTTGTAACTCTTCTTTGATTGCCTAGTTCTTTCAGAGTCTTTCTCACCGCATATGTCGTCATTTCCATGCTGTTGACCACATCTTTGACGATCTGGTGACGGTTTTTGATTACTTCCCTACAGTGACCTTTTTCCTCGCTCAGATACGATGCTTAGTCTTCTTGAACGTTGTTCCACGCGACAATGGCCTTTCCATTAAATTTCTTGACAATATTATTAACCGTTTGATGATTAACCTGGAAAAACTTAGCAATTGACTTGCCACACTGATGGCATTCTATAATTTTGCCCTCGTTGATATTCAACAATTTCCTTACTTCCACGAACTTTTATTGCAAGATATAAGTCAACTTTCGTTCATAAATGAGAGTAGCTTGATACTAACATGGTATTATCTGAAAAAAAATGACGTTATTAAACAAGCCAAAATTCTGTAAATAAGGCTGGCTAAAAATTATCACCCCACTGTATACCATACCTACGAACACTAATGGGTATGTCCCAATCCTCATAAATACATTGGACACTACTGAAAGTGTGGAGGGGGTAATATGCTGTCTAAGTAGTCCAACACTAGCAGTGGTATACCTACTTTACGCCGCTGGCGAGTATTGTATTTTGTTGATGTTATAAAGATTACCATTTCATTTCCAACCTCCGTTTTGGTTATTCCTCATTCAGTAACCTTTTCTAGGTTAGAAAAGAAAGAAAGAAAGAAAGAAAGAAAGAAAGAAAGAAAGAAATAATGAAAATGTTATATACCGTACCTATGAACACTAGTGGGTATGTGCCAATCGTTGGACACTACTACAAGTGGGGATAATACGCTAAGTAATCCCTCACTAGTAGTGGTTTACCTACTTCACGCCGCTGGCGAGTATTGTATTTTGTTGATGTTATAAAGATTACCATTTCATTTCCAACCTCCGTTTTGGTTATTCCTCATTCAGTAATCCTTTCTAGGTTACAACAGTACCACAATTGGTTGTTTTAATATTTGCATTCATATATTCGATTAGATGTGCATCAGTGAAGCAACTGCAATCTGGTGAATGATTTCTATTCAACACATTGCTATTGTTTTTGGTTATTATTATCCAAATGTTGAACTATACTCTGGGTGTCAAATATAAAACACGAAAATCCTATTAAACACATGGTATATAAACATCATAAATAAGAAAATCAATTCTGCAGAATTTCATCTATCGCTGTCTTTGGGCACAATGCCCATTCGTCTCAAGAATTTATTTTGTACACTATTTATATTATTCGGAATATTGTCCTCATTTTTGTCGCCATATGACGACAATAGTGCGAATAATGTAAATAGTGTACATAATACCTCATCTCAGAAATATAGACAGATATTGAAGGGCCGAAATGTTGTAATAAATATGGTAACAAAGATGAGGACAATAGACGAATAATATAAATAGTGTACATAATACCTCATCTCAGAAATATAGACAGATACTGAAGGGCCGGAACGTTGTAATAAATATTGCGACAAAGATGAGTACAATAGACGAATAATGTAAATAGTGTACGTAATACCTCATCTCAGAAATATAGACAGATACTGAAAGGTCGAAACGTTGTAATACATATCGCGACAAAGATGAGGTCAATAGTCCGAATAATATAAATAGTGTACATAAAACCTTATCTCAGAAATATAGACAGATACTGAAGGGCCGAAACGTTGTAATAAATATTGCGACAAAGATGAGGACAATAATTCGAATAGTGTAAATCGTGTACATAATACCTCATCTCAGAAATATAGACAGATACAAATCTATTATATCTTCCTTTCACAGAATCAGTATCTGAATTCCATGTCTAACAATCCTTCTACTACTTCAGGTGGAGTGGGTTCCCGGTCTGATCTGTCATCAATTTCAAAGATAAAGGAAGAAAGGTATTCTAATAAACACAATCGGAATTCGAACCCGGTTCACTGATTTCTCGATCCAAGCCACTAACCATAACAGTACTTGTATCGGCAGCAACAAGGCATTTCACCTAAAACAAAAACTGGTATTAATGTATTTAAGACAATTGTATTTATATTTCATATTAGAGTATTAAATCTAAATACAAGTGATATGGAGGCCATCATTTAGAATGAAATAATTTTGTTGTTTGATAAAATATCGGTTCAGTATAAATCACATTTTGGGACGAACTTTTGAGCTTTCACCATTGAAATTGTTTCGTAAAATACGATTTAAGGATTGCGCCTCTCAAATCGGAAGAAGATACGCATACACCACCGTTTAAACATTGTTTTTATTGCTTTTTCTTTAAAATTTCAAAAGTCCTCATTCAGAGTAAGAAAAGATTTTTGAAAATCTATTAGGCCGAGCCGAGTACTATTCAGAACCTCCACATAGATATGAATATAGACTGGCAGGCAGATTTGTAAAGGAAGGAATAGATAGATAGATAGATAGATAGATAGATAGATAGATAGATAGATAGATAAAGGAAGTAAGGAATGGATGGAATAGATAGATAGATAGATAGATAGATAGATAGATAGATAGATAGATAGATAGATAGGAAATAGCTTGAAATCGATAAGTCCAGGTGCCTGGTTGTCTTGTAACCTCTTTCTGGGACTCTTTTCAGTTTTACTAATTCACCTTTTTTTCTTTATTCAATTTCTTTTGCTCTCTAGAACCAATGCCAGTCAACTTCCGTATCGTGAACGGAACACAAAACAAAGGTCGCGTAGAAGTTCAAGTTGCTGGCGAATGGGGAACCATCTGTTCCGACGGCTGGGGACGAAACGATGCCGACGTCTTATGCAAACAGTTAGGTTTCATTGGCGGTCACGCAGCCCACGAAGGAAACTACGGCACTGGTAGTGGACCTGCGTGGATGGCCAATATTACCTGTGAAGGAGATGAGAAGTCAATCCTAGACTGTCCCTTACATGGAATGGGGGACAGTCTGCAATGTCGTAGTAGTGCGGCAATTAACTGTTTCCGACCAGGTAAGTAAAAAAGTTTGTTTTTTTTTGTTGTTGTTTTTTTGTTTTTTATTCCTAGTCATTTGTGGCTTGATGCTAAAAATGTATGACAAACACAAGATGTATAGCTTTCATATCAATATGGTGTTTTCCTTTCGTCTTTCAACGATAATGTTATTAAGCTTATCAGACAATATGAAAGTAACTTACTTAAAATAAATAGACAAAACTTGTCTATATTATTTAATGAAACATGCATTAACATATATATATATATATATATATATATATACATATATATATATATATATAATAGACGCTCCCGTCGGTTTCGACGTATGAGGATCTGCCAGCTTATTGATTCAGTTATGAAAGTTTATGCGCTAATCTTAAGTGGCATTTAAGACCCGCTAGTGATTTACAAAGGAGGCCACATATGGAGCAGGTGTGAGAATAGTGAGATGAGATCACTGTTAGATTGGCTGACCTTTTAGATATTGCTCTCGCTTCTTGAAGATGATTCAGACAAGCAGATTGAAAATTGCTGAGTCCACTTAATATATATATATATATATATATATATATATATATATATATATATATATATATATATATATATATGACGATTGTACGCCTCGTCACAATTAAAGAGCACTTTGAATGTTTGGTGCAATACAATCTTCTTATTCAATCCGATTCACACTAATTGAGGTTTTAGAAAAGAGAGAATATTTCCTGTTTTTACTTTTGTATGCAGGGTATTATTATATCTGTTATATAGAAACACCTTAATACATGGACGGAACAGAATAGCTGAAAGAAAGGCATGACGAGCGTGCATCATACTCAAAGAATACCGATATAGACTTCTTTACTACTAGAGTAAATATAACAGATCAATACAACAAGCAGTGTGAACGGGTGAAATACAAGAGGGTCTTACTTTTAATATGTTCTGAAGGGGAATGTGTACATCGTTGGTGTCATGCATGTAACTGTAGCGATCATGTGTTTTGTTCGCTTAACTGCTGTGGACAGTCATTTTTTCTTTCTCTGCTGCGTTGGCCGAAGCGTCTTGCTCCTAGGCGTGATAAATACCAACTGGCGTTCCTCACTCCATGAACTGATGTCTTTCACTTGCCGTCACGTGACCCATCACGTGAATCCATGGTTTCCAAAGGGAGATAATAGCCCTTTGCATCTCTAGAAGACTCTTTAACCTTTTTGATCGAGTAAAAATATCTTTGTATAAATTTTCTATTCTTTTTTATCACCTTGCAGTGAACCTCTTCGAAAGCTTCTGGCCGTACTTTGGTCTAGTCGGGCTGTACATCAACCAAAAATGGACTATGGTATGCAATGACGGTTTTACAGACACAGACGCCCAGGTTGTTTGCAGAGAGCTTGGTTATGTCGATGGTCGCAAGTACTGTTGCGCCGGTCTCAGCCTCGCCACAAACATCGAACCCAAAGCCAGTGTCGTTATCACAGAAACCAGATGTAAAGGAACCGAAACATCGGTACTCAATTGTCCTTACAGACTTGGTTCTTGTGATTACGTCGCTTACGCCTTGTGCTTCACCTCACCAGTCGTTGACAAAGAAGATAAAAGTAAGTATTGTCTACATGTTCTTGGAGTCTTTACTTATTTTCAGCTTCACCAAGAATCGCATCCTTGTTATTCTATACCAAAAGAAGTTAAGTGAATAATATCTATCCAAATTCCAAAGAAGTTAATATTGTGAAGTTAATAATATCTATTCAAATTCCAATGAAGTTAATATTGTTAAGTTAATAATATCTATTCAAATTCCAAAGAATTAATATTGTTAAGTTAATAATATCTATTCAAATTCCAAAGAAGTTAATATTGTTAAGTTAATAATATCTATTCAAATTCCAAAGAAGTTAATATTGTTAAGTTAATAATATCTATTCAAATTCCAAAGAAGTTAATATTGTTAAGTTAATAATATCTATTCAAATTCCAATGAAGTTAATATTGTTAAGTTAATAATATCTATTCAAATTCCAATGAAGTTAATATTGTTAATAATATCTATTCAAATTCCAATGAAGTTAATATTGTTAAGTTAATAATATCTATTCAAATTCCAATGAAGTTAATATTGTTAAGTTAATAATATCTATTCAAATTCCAATGAAGTTAATATTGTTAAGTTAATAATATCTATTCAAATTCCAATGAAGTTAATATTGTTAAGTTAATAATCTCTATTCAAATTCCGCTACGCCGTTTACCTACGATTATCGCTACAGACTTGCCAGTATTCTAACAAAGGTCGGAAAGTGCAACACTAAAATCTGAAGACGCGTAGGAATAGGCAAAGATGCATCCCAAAATCTAAGCAGGGTATTAAGAAACAGGAAAAAATTCGTTAGAAACAAAGGAAAGAGCACTGAACTGTGATATCTGTTCACCTATATCGAAGTGAATAATCGACAATTTCCTCACTAATGAAGAAGATACTTCAAGCAACAGAAATGTGGTTCTACAGATGGATGTTTAGGATACCATGAACCGAACATGTTAGCAACGTCGATGTTTTAGAGAAAATGGAAACAAAAAGAACACTGATACGTAACAGCAGGCAGGAAGAGACAAAAATCTGTTACACACACGACAGATTGAAGGTAAGATGGACAGAGGAAAACAACACATAACTTAGTGGGTTTGAGTAAATTTATGGTGGAACAACGTTTAGAAGAGATACAAAAAATAACACTTATTAACAGCTACAAACGCCAATAAATTGTGGAGAGCCATGAATGTTTACGACCTGAAGAATATTGTACATAGAAGAAGATTTCACTTCCTACCGATCATCCAAAATATTTCGCCATGTGCCAAATTAAGCAAATTTAGGGAAACACATATGGGTAATGAGGCCTTATCTGGGCTGAAGTTGTCCAATTGTTACTTTGCAGCCTTGATAGAGTACAAAAGGTCTTATGCGGCCTTGTAGGTGATAAATTATTTTCAACCCTACAAATCCTTTCCGATAGAAGAAATATTACTAAGCCTTTGTCACTCTAGTATTAAAGAGTATTTTTAACTTTGTAGCAAATGCTAATTTTAGAAAAAAATTAATAAGTATTGAAGTGTCCTTTTGGCAGTGTACTAAGTACAAACCTTAAAATCAATTCTTTCTGGCCGTTTAGTAAATGCTAAACTTAGAAAATAATTTAAAATATATTAATGTTTCGTTGTAGCCATGTAGCAAATACTAACCTTAAAAAACATTTTAAAATATTTTAAACTTTCTTTATAACCTGGTCGCAATTGCAAACCTTAGAAACATTTTTAAAAATACTAAATTGTCCTTGTGGCTCTGTAGTAAGCGCAAACCTTACAAATATTTTACAATATATTAAAGTTTTAATGTGGCCATGTAGCAAATGCTAGCCTGAAAGGATTCGCCATAGAACAATGTTTTCAAAAGTAGCGTTGCAAAATATTACGGCTGCAGTAAAATTGAATCACTGATTTGGATCTAGTTATTTGGCCTTGTATCACACTAAACTGATCTTAGAAAATAAAGATATGTTAATTTTATTGATAAGTTGTATATTCTTGTGAGAATCTGAAAAATGTATGTTCCCAATATTCATCCAGAAGTAATACGAAAAAGTAACACTGGTCAACACGATTTTTGATGCCGTGAAACAAAACACGTTTATTAGCTAATTTAATGGTGCTGATTCCGAAAATGGCCTATGTTTTTCATGTTTAGCTACCATTTTTGCTGTACTGAAATTTTCATTTTTGGAAAAAAGATTAATTTACGATCTTGGCTGATACCAAAATTTAATTAATGAAAGCCGTAGAAACCCATCAATTTTCAGGTAGGCCGAGTAATTTATGTCAGTCACCTGAAATAAACTATTTTTATTAGAAAAAATGTTTTGAGTCAAAAATTTTAAAATAGATGTACCGAATTTTTCCAATTTATCTCCAAAATTCAAATTAATTGATAAACTTTATCAGTAATACACTTTTTAGTAAACTTGATAATTAAGGTGACATCAAAAAAATGAAACCCTAAAATCTTGTTTGAAATTCATAAATTTATCCCATCACTTTTATCCCTTCACTACGGAAGGAAACCAAGCACATTGAGAGCATTTTGTTTTCACAGTTGGAAAGAAACTCCAACTAAAGACATCCCAATTAAATACACCTATTCCATTGTACATGACACTGCTGGAGTATTAAAAGGGACTTAAATAACATTAAACATGACAGACAATCAAGAAACAGAAAATTTTTACCATAGTTCTTATGTCCACTAAGGTTTTATTTCTGGTGTTAGTTTATTAAATGATTTGATGAAAATAATTTTTGGTCTTGGTATATTCAATCGTGTTATTTTTAAAGACTTAGGGTCTGATTCTTGTTGCTAAAATAGTATTTCTCAATAAGTAGACCAATATTTGTTGGTTTAAATACGAATGGAGAGGTTTTTACGATTTTATTTTGAGAGATATTGCCATCAGTCAATATCATATATACAGAAAACAAATAAAAAAAGCCCTTTTCTTTTCAAAAATGAGTCATTTCTGTACAGAAAAAACGGTAGCTAACCAAGAAAAAGTAAGTTCATTTTCAGATTCAGCATTACTCAAATTGGCCAAAAAAGATATTTGATGTCTCGATTTTTTTGTTGATCAGTGTAATTGTTAAGCCACACTTTATCCGGAATCTATTGATGGAAGCATTGCTGAAACTTCATTTTGGAAGGATAGAGAGCAGCTGCTTCGTCGGATACTCTTGGATTTCCTCAACGTCTTAAAACCCTGTTTCTTACAAATCGGATTTGATTATTAAAGAGCGAAAAGTCGCAAAGCTATGAAGAATGTTTTGGTTTTCCGGTCTGGAGAATATTATGTTTAGCCAAAAACTAATGCAAGATCCTTGGTCACTGATAGAACCTTTGTGGTGCGATGAGACAACCACACTCTACGCACTTTCCTTCCAAGTAATGCTATAAACAACGGAAGGGAGCGAGAACTTATAACCTAGTGTGTAAAGGCGACAGAGTCAATTTCAGTCAAGCGGCTTCACTCTGCGTACTTTTAGCTCCGTTACCATAGCAAAGAATGCGTAAATTATTTCGAAGAATGCCTTGAATCATCCGATGTCGAAACGCGGCACTCTAAAAGAGAAGTCATTATTTTCAGTTCAACTAAGATATTCCGATTCAGTGATTTAAAGGAATTATTTCAGTACAGACTTGGTTCAGCGTATTCTTTGGAACTTTTCATGCGCTCAACACGGAGAAAATGTGATAAATAATGCCTGTAATGAGCACGGACTCATGTCTGTGATAGTCGTATATTTCCTGACAGCTTTTCAGATTCGCACCCAGGTAAAAAAAAAAATGTCAGTATTCCAAATGTTAATTCTCACAAGTAGGATCCCAACATTTGAAGAATGGCCTAGCAGAACTATTACATCTCAGTCTTTCAATTGTATTGTTCTGTCTTAAGCTTATATTTATAGGGATTTTCAAAGCGTAGCTTAGATGTGGCACAAGGCCTAAAGGATGGGATACCTAGTGAGGATCGAACTCACTTGTAACTGATCTAGCGAGACAAGCTTGCTAACCATTACACCACGTCGAAGTGCCCTTTAAACGATTTTCAAAGCGTAGCTTAGATGTGGCACAAGGCCGAAAGTATAGGCCACACGCTGAGGATCGAACTCATTGTTTTACCGAGACAAGCTTGCTAACCATCACACTACGCCGAGTTGCCCAAAGCTTATATTTATAAATATATTTTATATGTTTCGGCTAGAAGCAATGGGTTAGTAAACCGTGAATACGAGAATTGATTGGATCATGAGTGTGTGAGCCATAGGAGTAATTGTGCGATGTGATAAACTCAGAATGCCTTAGTATGAAGCAATAAAATCCATAGTTTAATCTGCAATATCATTTCGGCTTCAATTATTTCCCTAATGCCGTAAAGTAGCTTCTCTGTGCCTTTTCTGTAAATACTTTCATGGTAATTATTTGGATGAACCTTCATTTATGGCACGTAAACTTTATGAATTTAAGCGCACTACTAGATTGACGGCAAGGTCTCATCAATTTGAAGTTGAATTGGCTAGATTTAACTTAAGTTCTATGTTAACAGATTTTTTTTCTATCGCACTTCTCGCTTGTGGAATTATTTTCCGGTTTCTTGATTTTCAGCCGAATTCGATCTTCAAAAAATTGAATGCAATATCAATCGCTATCTACCGTCTTTATTTATTGTTTTTGTTTCCTATTCTATCACACTCAATAACCCATAGTGTTTTAGTGGCTTTATTGCCTTGCTTGAGGTGAAATGATCAAAAAATAAAAAATAACCATCTAGTCGAAAATCCCATTCGCAGGTATAGTGGATTTGATTCGCCCAGAGTGCTTCATATTTGTTGCCTTGTACCATACTAACATCAGCGTGGTAAATATTAATATATATGCATACAATCGTAGTAGTGAACGCACTTTTTTCGTAGACCATTTTTGTAAATTAGTGCGCTTAGTCTTCACTGGGTAACCCACATTAGTGGCCTTTTGTCAAACTAGGCTAAAGATTTTAGTAAGTTATTCCCGTTTAATATATTTTTTAAAATCATTTCATCCTAAGTAAGGCGATAAGGCTACTAAGACGCAAAAGAGACAACAGAATGAATGAGACCGAGAAAACGTTACTGAGGAGAAAAAATAAAATATCAGGATTCAAGGAGACATAAGATGACGATTGATATTGTATTTAATTTTTTTTTTTTTGTAGATTTTAGTTGACAGAAAAGCAAGGAAAAGTTCCATGGGCGTTAAATGTGCAGAAATTGTTAGAATAGAACTTACGGTTACCAAATTGATCTTGTGTCAGATTAAGATTAACCAATATACAATAAAATATATCATCGTATTAATCATTTTGTGTTTCTTTTTTTTTCCCTTACTTTACAGAAATCTCCATTCGGCTAATGAATGAGAAATATTTTGGGAGTGTTGAAGCCAATAAGAACGGAATATGGAGTCTTATCTGTCCGACAGAATGGGACGACCGAGACGCCAATGTCACGTGTAAAGAACTCGGTTTTTTTGGTGGAGTTGCCAGCAAGTCAATCTGGTCGAGCATCGAGCCAATGATCTATGGAAATTTCAGTTGCACTGGAAACGAAAAAAGCTTATCCGAATGTCCGCATACAAGTTTTAATTGCATCCGGGATTCATACCAGTCGCTGGCGGCTGGAGTTCTCTGTTATCGCCATATTGGTAAGTAAGACTGCAACAAAAACAAAAAATAAATAAAAATAAAATAAAAAATGTCTCCTTGAAGAAGGTTTTCTTTTTAATATCAGAGCTTTTTCACTTTGCAATTAGTAACAGTCGCTTCTCACTGGATATGGAACACGCCCGGAAATTTCTACGATAAAAAATTGGAGGCTGTTTTTCATTTTCAACTACTTGCGAAATATATGTAATAGAAAAAATTATATTCTTTGTCAGTAACGTTTGCATTAACACGTGATAACGGACAATCCTTTTCTTCTTGATTTTGAATGCATTTCAATGCTAAAATAGCCGGCAATGTATTTTTAGACTGAAATTATTTACATCACATCTTTTAATTGGAAGCCATATATATATATATATATATATATATATGTGTGTGTGTGTGTGTGTGTGTGTGTGTGTGTGTGTGTGTGTGGACTGGTCATGTCTTGAAACTGTTTGATGACAGGATACCCAAGATCCTAATGTACAGCCAGTTAGATTAGGGCTACAGGAATGTAGGACGCCCATGGCTAAGATACAAAGACAAGCTGAAAAGCAATTTGTCAGCAGTCAATATACCACATGACACCCTTGAGCGCTTCGCCCTGGAGCGGGTAGAATGGAGATCAACGTGTTTTAGTGGACTCAGCAATTTTCAATCTGCTTTCTGAACCATATTCAAGAAGCGAGAGCAAGACCTAAAAGATCAGCCAATCTAACAGTGATCTCATCCCACAATCCTCACTCTTGCTCCATATGTGGCCTCCTTTGTAAATCATTAGCGGGTCTTAAATGCCATTTAAGATCATCGCACAAAAATGGCGACAATTTATCCATCGCAGCCAGTGTATGTATTGTCATTCAAAATTGTAACGTCTCTGTCCAAAATCTGTTTTATATACTCGATTAAAATACGCAATAATTGTTTATATTTCGGAGCGTATGAATATATGTGTGTGTATGTGTGTGCGCGCGCGTGTGTGTGTGTGTATTATTCTCATACATATATATATATATATATATATATAATCGAATGTGTTTCTGTATCAGTTCTATAATTATTCCAATACATAAAAACTGACCATTTTATGAACAAATACATGTATATACACATATATATATATATGAGTTTTTAACCAAAAGACTTTAAAATGTCAACAGCAACAGCGTATATAATACAGAATTTATCTTTTCCCAAATGGTCTATCAATAATCAATAGAAACTAATCTTTTCTTTATGCTTGGTCAAATCTACTAAACCTTATGCGTGTATATATATATATATATATATATATATATATATATATATATATATATATATATATATATATATATATCGCTCGCTCGATTCTTCCGACGAATCCGACGTACGAGTGTCAAGCAGATCAGTTCCCAGGAAACCGACAGCCCGACAACTGCACATGAGAATTGATTATAGTGGTGAAGGTTTCGTGCAGGACCATTCCCACTTTTTGAAAGGTCGAACATAGAGACCTGGTACACTACGTGCCACAAGGTCCCCAAACCATCCTCCGCAGGATCTGAATTCCGAGTTGTCCTTCTCCTAAACCAGTTGCCATCCAAGGCTATAGAACCCAGTCTGTCCTGGTATTTACCCATAGCTGGAGAGAGAAGAGAATTCATACCTTTCCCAGGGGTATTAGCACGTAAGTGAATGTAATGGATTTGACTGGAATTCTAACTCGGCTCTCTGATTCTTTAATCCAAGCCGATATCCATTATTCAACCGTGCCTATATATATATATATATATATATATATATATATATATATATATATATATATATATTATGATTAAAACTAATAATACTATATATACTCTATATTAATCATATACTATTATATGATTAAAACTAATATATATATATATATATTTCAAGTCCACGAATTAATTTCTTGGTGGTTGGAGAAAATTAAGAAAATTAAATTTCCAAAATTTTCTTTCAAATAATTTTTATATTCTTAAATACTTTCAGACTCAGATGAGACCATCTTCTTATGGATGCTTTATGCATTAACACCGTAAATTTAATATATTTCCCTCTATGCAAGGGAGGTAGCTTATTTGTTTTTGTTTTTTTTTTAAGATTTTTTTATGTTTTAAGATTTTTTATTGTAGTATCTTAATTTAGTATTTTTGATATAACACTTTGCTGCTACAAACATTTAAGAAATTTGTTGCTATACTCGTAGTTAACTTCATTTTTGCCCGCAATTCTCAGATCTAAATGGCTTCCAGAATTTTAAGTTTTTGCTTATTATCATCTTGATTCAGCATTGATGTAGGTTCGACTAATATCTGTCGAAACTGTGAATGTGGACATAAGTGTTGCTTTAAATGTTCTGAGATTGAACTATGATAGTTCAAGTGTAACCTTAAACTTCTCGTCATCGTCGTTGTTGTAAAACCAACGTACGTCTTAACATTTTTATCAGAGATGCAATCTTTAGTAAGACGCTAGTTGACGAAGAAGAGTTGTTTTAGACAATTAGGTTGGTTGTATTAAATTTAGTATACTATACAATTAATTTTATTTCTCTACTTGGGTCAAAAGAGGATATATTACTGTTTATAATTCTTTTTAGATTTTTTTTCCACCTACTTATAGTTAGAATTCATTGGATTACGGTATAGTAGTTTGATATGTTTGGAGCTATTTGAAGACGTATTATGTTCATTTTTATTTATGCTAATATTCCCAGGAGCCCGTCTAATTTGTTCATCAAAGATGTAATTAAGAAAGTCATTATTAATGAGGTTTGTTTAATTTTTTTTAATTCAGTAAAGAAAATCTTTCTTGTAGAAATGTTTGCTGTTGCACGGTTTATTAAATTTCGCATAATAGCGATTTTGACATTCACTTTTAATTAATTCGTGGACTGGAAAGGATTAAAACTAAAATAAATAGACATAATACGTCTAAATTATTTAACCAAACATGTTTGAATATATATATATATATATATATATATATATATATATATATATATATAAGAAATGGACAAAGTCCGACAATTATTTTAGACATTTTTTTCATAAGTTTATACGTTCTTTTTATAGATACAATTTACTTAAATATTTGTATCTATAAAAGAATGTTTAAACATAAAAATGTCTTACATAAAATATATATATATATATGATATTTTTTTTTTATGTTTATATGTTCTTTATATATATATATATATATATATATATACATATATATATATATATACGTTCTTCATATATATATATATATATATATATATATATATATATATATATATATATATATATATAAAACCTGTATATATATATATATATATATATATATATATATATATATATATATATATATATATATATTTTACCAATTTGTCATCGGAAGGGATAATTCGAGGGGGGATATAATTCAGGAGAGCTCAATGTAGATTACAAAGAATTATAAGGATAATAAAATGGCGACTTTAATTATCCATTTCGTTTTTAGTTTTTATTTCGTGAACACCGAGATGTTAAGCTCGTCAGCACGAAATCTCCTCCGCAAAATGAAATAAAAATCATAAAGGAAATGGATAATTAATATCTCCGTCTCCTTCTTATCATATATATATATATATATATATATATATATGGGGGGGTGCATCCATGGTACGATGTGAGAAATCTAGACGGCTTTAGTTCTTTTCTAATATTTATTGCTAAAACAGAAAGCTGAAAATAAGAAGAAATTTATCCTTTTGGCCTCAACATCCAAAAGGGCTAACATTTGTCTAAAAACATTATTTTTTAAATTAAATTGGAAATCTTCATTATTTTTTTTTTTTTTCATTATTTATTAATAATTACAGAAGGAATCCACTTTCGCATCGCCAATGGTCTGAAACCCAACCAAGGTCGGGTTGAAATGTTTCATGATGGTCGCTGGACTACAGTCTGCAACAATGATTGGGATGACAAAGACGCAGCCGTTTTTTGCCGCCAAATTGGTTACGTTGACGGACGAGTTGGTACCGCGCCCACCGTGAACGAATCCCACGCTGATATCATGATGGATAAACTTCAGTGTACGGGCAACGAGAAATCTTTGTTAGAATGCCCGCACGTATGGACAGATGGACGAACTGACTGCACACATCGGAATGACGCTAAAGTCGTCTGCTATAAAGCCGGTAAGCAAAGCAGGAATATCTACGTTCTATCTTTCTCTCAACCACTTTTATTATATGTCTTTTAGTTTGTCTGAATTCGTCTTATTTTCAGAGTTTTTTTTTTTATTTCAGTGAAGTTGGTTAATTTCATTTAATTGGGCAACATTCCAATCCTTGTCGGGTTATTTATTTTTTGAATTGCATCACCTCGAGCAAGGCAGTAAAGACACTAAAATGCTAGGGGTTACAGGGTGTGGAAGAATTAGGACAAGAAAGATTGGTAATGAACAAAGAAAAAAAATGAGTAATCAGGAGGACAGTAGATATCGATTGACACTGCATTTTAATTTTTTCAGTTGGCTGGAAAGCATGGAGCTGGAAGACAGTTTCACAAGGGAAAAGTGTAAGAAATTAAACTGTTAGCATAAAACGTACGGCTACGTCTAGCCAGCTCAATTCTAAATTCATGAAACCTCGTTTGCCAGTTTAGTACTGCGCTTAAATTCATACAGTCTAGGTACCATAGCGAAGAGGTCACCCGAAGAATTACCATAAAAGTATTTATTAAAAAAAAGGGAGGCAACCTAATGGCGGTGGGCAAGTGACAGAAGCCGAGCTGCCAGATCAGGAGCAATAATATTGAATATACTGAATTTTAATACTGAATTTTCTTTGAATCTTATCAAGGAGTTCCAGGAAAATAGCGGGGGTCCCGGACCATATATGGAAACAATATTTTAAGCATGGACGCATGGTAGACTTAGGTATATGCAAGATAGATTCCAGAGAGAAAAACCTCGCTCTTGCCGAGCTTCGCAATATTGCCCTCTTTGTAACTCGAAACACTCTGTGGCTGCTATTGATATTTCATTCCAAGCACAGAGTCCCCCTATCCATAAGACTTCTTTCCGTTACGAGAATACTGATTGGGACTCATTCCGTGATTTTCTTCGTGAATTTAACATTGCATTTTGTATATGGCATCCAGTCGTGCCGTAGCAACAGCATTCAGCGCCCTGAAAGAATACGATTTTCGCGTCCTCAGTTTAAGTTACCCCTGAAGTGTTTTACTATACATCTGTGTGACTTATCACCCTTAGAAGAACAATAACATAGTCTCAATTACCACTTGCACAGGACAAAAATAAAGTCCCAATATTATAATCGTAAAACCGGAACTAATTCGATGAGACATGCTTACATAGTTTGCAAATCGTTTTGAAATACAAGTCAGCTAAGAATCTTATTTCTCAATGTTACAGGGAGATTAAAGTCATGCAGCAGACTTGAGAAAACCTATTTTCCTGAAAAAATATCTTAAGAGTTTATAAATTTCAGCCTGTATCACTGACTGCTTGGTCAATGTAAGTATACTGAACGTTTCCCTTATAAGGAAACAGCTAATATTATCATTACCATATCCCTAGGTCTGAGTCTGGGTGCCCCTTGATTTCGGCCTTGTGCCATATCTAAACTTTGCTCAGTAAATCACTATTTCTTGTTCAGAGTGAACAAGTTGATGTAGTGTAATGGTTAGCAAGCTTGTATCACCAGATCAATTACGAGTAACAAACGAGTTCGAGCTTTCCACGGTGATCCATACTGTCGGCCTTGTGCCACAATCTAACCTACGCTTCGAAAATCAATTTGGCACTTCGACGTGATGTAATGGTTAACAAGCATTTCTCGCAGGATCAATTTAAATTGACTAATGAGTTCGATCCTCACTGGGTGCTCCTCTCTTTCGGACTTGTGCCACATATATGCTTATAAAATCATTTCTGAATACTTCGACGTGCTTTAAAATTAACAAGTTTGTCTTGCGTGTTCGACTACGAATGTGTCGTGAGTTCGATCCTCACGTGGTGCTCCACACATTCGGTCTTTTACCACATTTAATTACGCTTATAAAATCATTAATAGTGAGTTCAAGCCTCACTGGGTGCTCCTTAATTTCGGCCTTATGCCACAATCTAAGCTTAGAAAATTTCTTGGGCACTTCTACGTGGTGTAATGATTAGCAAGCTTACCTCGCTACATCAGTTACGACTGACTAGTTGAATTTGATTCTCACAGGGTGCCCCACACCTTCGGTCGTGTACCACATCTAAGCTGCGCTTAGAAAACCACCATACTCACCAGTAAGCAAAAGTATGAATATTACAGAAACGTTCTTACATTTTGTTAAAACACGCAAATAAATATTTAATAAATTTATTAATTTAACCTACGCTTGGGCAAACAAAATCTAATGGGAAAAATACGCCTTAAAAAATCGGCTTATAATATTGTGGTCTGGCAATGAACACAGTAATTTGGCCGACATTTCACAATGGAGTCTCTTGTGTAGCTTTCAAATGGCAGCTTACGAAATTTGTTGATATATAATATCGCTTTTACTCATAAATATTTACTTTACTTTTATGTTTAACGACCCTTTTAGCTTTCTTTCCGCCATTTCTAGTATATATATATATATATATATATATATATATATATATATGTAAAAAAATTTCATTATTTTCTTCTATTTCATTTCTTTGTATATCCATTGTTGTTTTTCTTTATTTTTCATGGCATTTTTATTCAGTTTTTATTCGTTTTTTTTCTACACTTATTTAACAGCATCCGAAATTTCCTTTCTCTTTCTGTCACGTTTTCCTTTATTTGTGTTTCTTTAGAATGTCTAAGATATCTGCGAATTTATAACCAGAATCAGAAGTAAACGATCAGTTCTAGATTTCTCCTATGATCAAGACAGGCAATTCTTCCCCATTTACAACATTGGCGCAACACAATCCTCACGATTATTTCAAACTTACATCCCGATCCTGTTTATTTAATTTTATTTTTTCATATTTCGGTTGTTGTATGCTCGGACATTCTTCCTTCAAATCCATTGACCTCCAGTAAATACTATCCAGTCCTATAGCCTTGGTTAACAGCCAGTCTGCCATGGACAGAAATGGCAACCTACTGCGGGAAAATTCTCAGCTTAGTCAGTGTTGAATCGAAAGAGATGATGATTACCCAAACGTCTATCACGTGATGGCACTTAACTGACTGACTGCTGTTTGGCTAATTTCGGTTGTTGTATGCTCGGACATTCTTCCGTCAAATCCATTGACCTTCCTTCAAATCCATTGACCTTCCGTCAAATCCATTGACCTCCAGTAAATACTGGACAGAGCACTTTGTTTCCCAGTATCTTCAAAATAAAAACATACAATATTTACACTATTCCTATTCGGACTAAAGTAAGCTGCGATTTGAAAGCTGTGCAGGAGACTCCATACGTTAACCCATTTGTGAAATGTCGGCCAAATTACTGTGTTCATTCCCAGACGACATTATAACCCGATTTTTTAAGGCGTATTTTTCCCATTAGATTTTGCTTGCCCAAGCGTACGTTAAATTAATAAATTTATTAAATATTTATTTGCGTGTTTTAACAAAATGTAAGAACGCTTTTGTAATATTCATACTTTTGCGTAAAATTGTCCCCATTTTTGTTGTTGTCAAAACGTTTCGACCGTTGTCCCTTCCGGCATTCGTCAGGTATATATTGACTTGTGTTACGGGACAATGGCACAGCGGATTAAAACGTTGGTTCATGAATTTGGTGATATAGTCGTTCAATCCCTGGGCCGGGCAGTATGTACTTAGACTCAGTAGAAACGGGCAAACAATGATTTAGATGTACTATAAGAAAAAGACAGTATCCGAAGACATGAGAAATGGAACGAGAACAGTCTACCCACGTAGATTAAATAAAGGGTTCAGTTCAGAATTCCCAGTAGGTTACCAGATCGATATACACCTGAGGAAGACCGCAGTGTACAAAGGCCGAAACGTTGTGATAAGCACAAAGATAATAGTCCGAATATAAATAGTATAAATAATAACTCATCTCAAATATTCAGGTGGAATAAAAAATCCCGTTTCTTTTCATTATAGGTTTCAGATTTAAACAACATCTGACAAGACTAGGGAAACTAGATTCGGAATGATAAATTGGAGGGCCGAGTTCGAATTCCTGTCGGGTTTATTACAATCACTTACGCACAAATCCCATTGGGGAAAGTATGAATCCTTTTCTACTCCTCCCAGCTATGGGTTGAATAGCAGGACAGACTGAGTCCTATCGCCTTGGTTAACAGCCAGTCTGCCATGGACAGAAATGACAATCTACTGCGGGAAAATTCTCAGCTTAGTCAGTGTTGAATCGAAAGATTTGATGATCACCCAAACGTCTATCACGTGATGGCACTTAACTGACTGACTGCTGACTGGCTGACATGCACATGTGTGTGTATGTAATCTTTTTTAGACAGAGAGAAATATATATCTTTATATATGTGTGTGTCTGTGTGTGTGTGTGTGTGTGTATGTGTGTGTGTTTCTCAGAGCAACAAATTAAATTCTGACGAGAATTCTGAGGGCGATCATTCTGCAAACCGAAAACGTTATTGATAAAAGGGAAGTTTCGTAGCGTTGCCACGTTTGACAATAAATAAATATCAGGCCTCCACGCTTCCCGAGTCGAGGAAGCAAAGAGGCCGGCGAGATAACTGGCCGAAGAATTACAAACGGAAACATTAACAAAGTCGAAATTGTGCCAAAATTTTGGCGTTGGTTTGATGGAAGAGAATAACTTTGGAATTGGTTACAAAGGCCAGAGACGCTTGCTGTATTCGTTGCCAATTCTTTTGTGGCAACAAACTCTTCGTCTGCTTTGATGAATTTTGTAACGACTAGCGCGCATGCGCATCTCGCATTGAAATATCAACAAAATCAATAGAGATGAAAGATAGTTAAATATTGCCGTTATTAATGCTTTTATTTAAAATCTGTCTTTTAAAAATAAATTTAGCTAATATATTTAAATTAATGCAAAAAAGGGAGATTAGAAATGAAAATACAAATATCTGTAACATTTTTATAAAATTTGTATAATGGTCATAGTTGCTGGTTGTAAGGAAAACACTGAAACAAAGGTTCGTGTGAAGAATGGTTTAATCACATGGAGAACACGGATTGACAATACAGTAGTTCAGTGCCACAAGCGTTTGTGGTTTGTGACTCCTTATTTACCCCTGTTCCATGAGTAGGCATTCTACTCATAGTGAATGGACGAGCCCAAATTGCCAGCGTTGACATGGAAACAAAATAAGTAAGAGGATCGCGTGACACTGACAGTCACGATACGATGGTTGTTATGTTCACAAACACACACACACACACACTCTCTCTCTCTCTCTCTCTCTCTCTCTCCACACACATATATATATATATATATATATATATATATATATATATGTGAGAATTTATATATATATACTTTTAAAATAAAGAATACAGCTCTACTTTTGTATTGAGTCCTGTTTTAAATTAATGTTACGAACGTTAGAACTTATATTCGATTCGTTCTCATTTCATCTGTATATATATATATATATATATATATATATATATATATATATATATATATATATATATATATGTTCAAATAGGTTTGGTTAAATAATTTACACATACGATGGCTGTTTATTTTTGTTGAAATCCCTTCAATGTCTTGGTTGACGTAGAAAATTGATTAAGAAAAATACCAAAGTTTTCTTTCAAATAATTTATATTTTCCCAAATACTTTTAGTTTCATCTGAGACTATCTTCAAAGAGTTAAATTGTCTGTGTATGTGTATATGTATTTCCGTAAATTTAAAACGTTTTTACTATTCGTTTTACTGATTTTTTTATCGTTCTACATTAATTTCAAATTCACGAGTTTTTTTTTTTTGCAAGGGAGGCAAATTTTATTTTTCTTAAGTTATTATTTCTAACAGCGTGTAAAGAATTAGATGTACTGTTTAATCAATCAATAAATAAAAATGGAGCATCTATCAAATATGAGTATCCATTTAAATTTTAAACAAATAAATTTTTTAAAGATTTATTAATTCAATTTAAATAGAGAACAGACAACCTTAAGTTGTTGTCTGTTTTCTCTTTAAATTGAATTAATAATTGCTTTGATTAAACATTCAGCACTCTGGATTACATCCTCCTTGGAATTATCCATACGGATTACCAAACTTTTCATTACTTATATATACTTATATATATATATATATATATATATATATATATATATATATATGAAAAGTATATAAAAATGGAATCTTAGAAATCCAGTTGTATGTTGAAAAGATAGTTTTTAATCTAGTGTTAATAGTTCATTAATTTACGCGACCATTTAAAAATGTTTTTGAAAATGCTCGTGTAAATTAGCTAACAATAAAATAAAAAAATAATCATTATCCAACATGTTTTCACATATTCCATAGATGTATATGCATTCAACACTGCATGGCGACTGGCAGTTTCACAACGATCAGACGACATCTATATTTATTTATATCTATATTTACATAAGCGCTGTTTGTCCGATGTTCAGCACTCATAAATACTGAAAGCTTTTTTAACAACATATGCGTAAGTGTATTTTCGTGTGTGCGTGTATGTGTGTTTATGTTTGTGTGTGCGCGCTCTCGCGTATGTGTGTGTTTGTGTGTATATGCGCGCTCACGTGTGTGTGTGCGCGGGTGGGTCGATCAGTAAGTATAATGTAGATGTTAGCTAGATTTACATTTAAAATATTTACTGTATAACAGTTGGTAAATGATGTTAAAATATATTATCATCGATGTCACAGGAGATTAATTTTATTTATTTATTTATTTATCGTTAAACGTATTCTTCGCCATCGTTTGCCGCTAGGCACTGGAAATCAGATTAAAATTTTCCCTTGAATATGTCATTGCATTTATTAAGTTAGTTAGCTTGATCAATTTTCTCGTTTATATGGCTTCAATTCTTATTTGAATTTTCAGTTCTTCCAACCATTTTTCAAGGTTCTTTCGATCTTGCTAAATGTTACGATAATGAGCATTACAATTTTTATTTCCATATTCCAGACATTTTCCCAATTCTCTGGCAAATTATTCATACTTCCTCAGTTCTACAGCGAATCTCGCATATTTTTCCATTTATCTGGATAATTTATATATATATATATATATATATATATATATATATATATATATATATATATATATTAGTTTTCTGCCAAATTCCACATATCTTTCAAGTTTTCTAGCGACGCCCCACCATATTTACAGTTTTCTGGTAAAGCCCAAATATCTTATTTACATCATTCGGACTATCGACCTCATCTTTGTCGCCATATTTATTACAACGTTTCAGCCGTTGTACGCTCCGGCCTTCTTCAGGTGGTTGGAATTCGAACTTTACCATTTATTTCGCTCACTGGGTTAGACTGTTCTAGTTCCACGTGCCATGTTTAATGGATGTCAGTTATCAGTTATCTCCTTTTAATTTCCCTCTCCAAGTTTTCCACTGCCTTAACCGGGTATTGAACTCACACTCTTTGGGTCCTGTCACTGCATCTAACTAAAGTCTTTATCCACTGTGCAATGTGTCCTTGAGGACAGTGAGCGAAATAAAGGGTTCAGTTCAACATTCACACCACCTGAAGAAGGCCGAAACGTACAACGGCCGAAACGTTGTAATAAATATTGTGACAAAGATGAGGACAATACTCCAAATAATGTAAATAATGTACAAAATACCTCATCTCAGAAATTTAAACAAATACCCAAATATCTTTTAAGTTTTGTAGCAAAGTTAAGGAATCTCTCCAGTTTCTGACAAATTTTAGATATTCTTCCAGCTTTCTGGCAAAGCTCAGATATACAGGGTGACCCCAAAAAACGGGAATTTTTGAAGTGCATATTGCCAGACATGAGCAAGTGGCAACACTGCGAGACAGTGACCTTGAGCAAGTAAACATTTCGCCATTTTCAATTCAAGATGAAATTCACAGTATCCCAGCTGAGATGCTGCAGCAGTCAATGAGGAATCTCAACAGCAGATTTCAAGAATGCATTCGTACAGGAGGACGCCATGTACAGGGCGTAATTTTTAAAAAATGATAATTCCATCATTGTTTCTTAAATGGCATGTTTTAAGGTTTCAACTACTATGAATAAAATATTTTTTCTTCCATCACTCTTGGTTTTATTGGATTGTTAAAAAGTTCCCGTTTATTTGGGGTCCCCCTTTATTTCCTGTTTTCGGATAAACTCCAGATATTTTTCAGCTTTTGACTAATTTTTAATTTTTCTTAGATCGAAATAAAGGAACTTAGCGATGACGCTTGGGGTATGCAATTGATTGAGTTACACCATATTAAGTTTCAGGTTTTCTTGGAATATTTTGTCTTGACAGCTTAAAAATAAGCAGTTTAATAATAAATTTGCTTAATTGTTTGTCTGTTTGCTGTTGATAATGCTGCCGTCACCATCTTTTTCCCTTTTTCCTAAAGTTTCCTTTATTTTTTATTTTTTATTTTTAGTGAGGTTGTTTGAAGGCGATTCTTACAGTAATGGAATTGTACAAACCCGTCTTGGTGGTGTGTGGGGGTCTGTCTGCGACAAAAACTGGGATGAAAACGATGCCGGTAAGTACAGTTCGCCACCTGAGTAAACACTTGCATCTTCAGGATCAAAAATACGTACACATTTATATATGCTGACAATCATTAAAAGAAAAGTACCCTTTTCCTCGATTCATTAATATCCAGATAGAACTATACCCGTATGCACAGATAGCTAACAAATCCAATGTGTACCCGAAATGCCCCTAAAATCGGAGTGGGTATTATTGATCTAGACTTTACCTCTCTGTTTTCTTTTTCCATCTTCTGTAGTTCCGTTAACTTCATAGTGTTCAGGGACACTGCATGGGGCAGCCAGAATTGACACGATCTGTTATACACCAACACACATAGATTTGCTATGGCAGACCATATTTGGTAGACAAAATATCACCAGATCCCCTCTACAAAATAATCTAAGAGAAAATACATATCGCTGGAAGGGGAAAAAATTGAAAGAAACCCTATATATTAGCTATGCAGATAAATAAGTTGTGAAATTCAATCAGGTGTCGATTCATTTGTTTTGCAAGAAAATACTTGGAGAGTAAACCTCTTATAAAATATGTCATCGCTTGTCACACACGCTAAATTGTCAGATTATTTTGTGGTGGTGCATAATTATCAAGCGTTTTTTTAACAATACAGGGTGTCCATAAAGGTTGTGTGCACTTTAAAAAATTTATAACTTTATTTGTATTTGCGATGGAAATAATTTGTAAAAAGGATTAGAAAGAAGTAAATCTATATATTTTTAAGATTTTATTGAAATTTTATTTAAGTTTCCACATGTCCTCCATCATTAGCAATACAAAGGGTAATACGATTTTGCAGTTCACGGAAAACATTTGCCAACTGATTTATAGTAATGCCTGAAATCACAGTTACTTTAGCTATACTTAAAACTGGGTACATTAAACTTTATAACATTTTTTACTGGCCGTAAAAGTTTGAGTGCTTAGCGATCACGGATAATCATTATACTCCCTTCTACGCACCAAAAACAGAAAAATTTAAGTATACTAAAATAAAATTAAAAAAATAAAAATTCATCTAATTTTTCTTG
Organism: Acanthosepion pharaonis; assembly: GCA_903632075.3. NCBI lineage: Eukaryota > Metazoa > Mollusca > Cephalopoda > Sepiida > Sepiidae > Acanthosepion > Acanthosepion pharaonis. The sequence continues at coordinate 1,718,545 of CAHIKZ030004601.1, forward strand.
TCTGTCATATCGAACAAAAAATGTTTGAAAGAAAGGTACTGCCCATATATATATATATATATATATATATATATATACACGACTCTCCCGTAGAGTAGGGTCCAGCAGATCAGTTCCTAGGAAAACGACAGCCCGACAACAGCACATGAGATTTGATTATAGTGGTGAAGGTTTCGTGCAGGACCATCCACACTTTTTGAAGGGTCGAATACAGAGACCTGGTGCACTAAGTGCCACAAGGTCCCCAAACGACACGACCCTCCGCAGGTTTTGAATTCAGAGTTGTCCTTCTCCTAGACCAGTTGCCATTCAAGGCTATAAAACCCAGTCTGTCCTGCTATTTACCCATAGCTGGACGGAGAAGAAGAGGATTCACACCTTTTCCAAGGGTATTAGCACGTAAGTGAATGTAATGGATCCGAGTGAAATTCGAACTCGGCTCTCCGATTCCTCAATCCAATATATATATTTTAAGTAAGATCCTTTCATATTGTCTGATAAGCTTAATAACATTATCATTGAAAGACGAAAGGAAATCACCATATTGATACGTGTTTAAATCCAATCTAGGCTTACATTATCAAAGATGACAATTACATTTCAATATATCAAACAATGTACGGACGAAACAATAATGATAGTCTGTTTTGGTTGCATGAAAAATTTCAAAGCAACGACAAACTCGTGTATACGAGACGCGGAAGCGAAAATCGCGTCGCAGCTCGTGACGTCACACATGACCACGCGAGAGTGAAAACGAGAAGTATTAAGTATGGGAAGCCGTTGGTATAAACCAATCGCTTCTGTTATAAATTATAGGCATTTAAGAATATTTGTGGAGATTTCGTAGTTTATTTTGTTCAGGTTAGGTTTCAACTATTTTATGTATATAGCTTCAAGAAGTTTTAGTTTTTGTTTATTGTTTTCATGTTTAAGTATAATTGTGTTTTCAACGAGGATTTTCCGGAATTGTGTACGCGGGCAGGCATGTTGTTGTAAATGCCTAAAATGTTATATATATATATTTTTATATATATATATATATATATATATATATATATATATATATATATATATATATTAGTCTTCTATGATTTGTTTTCTATTTTTTCTAGGCGTGGTATGCCGAGAACTGGGGCACGAAAACGGATTACCAATCTGCTGTGGCGCTTATGGATTCCACGTGCGCAACCCCCACGTGGCCGGCATCAACTGCACGGGCAATGAGACTAGCTTATTGGACTGCCCGAAAAGCAAACCTTCTTATTCTTGCTACTATCGAAACTACGCTGCTGTTGCTTGCTACAACGGACCTTTACCAACAAGTAAGTAACCCTGCCGCGAAAACATCAACTCTTAATGTTATGATTTCAAGAACGACCTCAATATATTTTTTTCTTCTTCACAATAACTATTTGATTGCCTCTACCATGGCAGACACGGTGTTGAGAATTTAAACGTTTTATAATCCATATTTATTGGAATTAAAAAAAATAAAAAAAATCTAGTTACCGACTAAACGGGAAGTTGTATTCAAGATTCCTGTGCGCCCGTCTGACATGGAGAACGCCTTACTGATTAGGCCACTGAGAAAAATCGCTAGTCGAAGTTAAATCTAGGCATATAGCTACATTTTTCTTCGTTTGATTTGTACACGTCATATTATTTACTTATTATCTACTAATAATAGTAGATGTAATAGTCGTGACTTGTTTAGCAAATAATAAAAACCAAATTATATGAACACTTCCAACAATAACAATAAATATATCTAGTAAATGAAAACTAGAAGCGAAAATGTCAACTTTCCACACTTGCGAAAACAAAAGGTTGGAAGGAAATGCTTACCAATGTTGGAAGGAGCTATAACATTTACGTGACTTGAGAAATATAATTAATTATGAATAGACAGAGCTAGTTAATTATTTAGAAAAATAATTTAGAGCCATCTCATGACAGTAACTGGGAATGAAGTCGAATATATAGTTTCCTAACTTGAACGTTCTAATTTTTATTTTTCCCTAACAGTATTTTTGTGTATGAAATAATCTTCTGAAAATGTTTGATACGCTTTCAGAAGATTCTTCTTGAAACATGGCTCTATGTGTACCTTCAAAACACCAGGCATGCTTGAGCTCTCATTTTAAATTCATCCGGAACTGACCATGGGCCCAACATTTTATTTACTATTGTTCACAATACAAGGCTTAAAAGCCACTCAAGGTAGGAGGTTACTAAATGAAGTTGTTGCAAGGGCATTAAATATAGGTGTATATTATGATGACATATAGGATAGATACCGTTTGACCCTAGACTTGAAGATGTTTAGATTGTAGTGTTTAAGGAAACATCTTCTAGGGAGTTAGTTCCATAATGCAACTGTTGTGCGGGGGAAAAAAACTGGGAAAAAAACACACCTGAATCCTGCTATCAACCATTATTACTAAACTGGTCTGGTTGCCAGTACTCCAATGTCCAATCAACAACGTAACATGTCCAGGTCAGGCGCTGTGTCGTGTGTCTTGCTGCGTGGCCGTAGACATTTAGCCGACGGACATTTGACCGACGGACATTTGACCGACGGACATTTCCCCGAAAAAGTACAAGTAAAAATAGTAACAAGCAATACTTTAAGTATTTTAATTATCAGTATTATAAGGTAGAATAGGACTAATAATTACCATTGAATTTCAAGTGAGTAAATTACTAAATCTAAATTTAAAGTTAAAAGTTTTCTTGTTTCAATATTTGTTTATTGAAATTAGTATTTTTAAAAATATTTGAGTTTATTTGGGTAAAAAGTAGCACCTAATTATTTAAATTCGTATTTAACAGTAAGATAAAAGCTAGTTCATCCCTTTAAGATAATAATCATTAAAAGCGAAATTGAAAGATCTTTCATATCGTAAAAGCTTAAGATTTTTACTGTAGTAAAATGTGCTTTTTCTCTAAATACTTATCATCTTACAGTAATATTTGAAGTAAAATATAATATATACAGAATAGATTTTTTTAAAAAAGCCTGTCAAAAAAAGCGAAAAATTATAAAATAATACAGTAAATAAATATAAATATATGTAGCAGATTACGATAAAGAGTTCGACAGACACATGTAAGTACGCTACTACATTTTCGACTAAATGTCCATTCGGTTAAATGTCCGTGGGCCAGTTGTCCGTCGGCCAAATGTCCGAGTACCTCATGCAATGTCAATCGTCATCGTCTGTCTCCTTAATGCTTATTATTTTATAGTCTTATCTCTTTAATAATATTTATTTCGCACTCAGTAATCACTTGAATCTTAGTGGCTTTATCACCTTGCTTGCGGTGAAATGATTAAAAAAATAAATTCGAAAAATGCTTATTTATTTACTCGCAGCTTATTTATGGACGATCTAGTACTGTCGCCAAAAATCAGAATATGAGCGTTCTGTCTAGGATCGATGTGAATTATATACGTTCCCTGGTTTACTTAATATTTGTAAGTTAAATTTTGAACGTTACTGAATAGACAGGTCCCTATGGCGGAAATATCAATTCATGGATACTCAGACGTTCTAATCGGTACATTGTCTTTTTTGATAATTTTATGTTTATTTTAGTGCGCGATATTTTGAAGCAAGTAAAAAAAATACAACATAGATAAAACGTGCGACTGTTTAAATAGAATTGTTTGTCAATTTCTTTTTTGAGTCCCTATTCAAAAATTCAACGTTGACGGACATAATCATTACCGGAATTTCTCCATTTGTCTTTTTCTATTGAACAGAAATTCTTTAAAAAGTTCTAAAAAATCAAAATGATCTTCAAACATATTTTGACAATTGAAAAATTTGAAAACTTAAAACAACCAGTTATGAGATAGATAGATAGATAGATAGATAGATAGATAGATAGATAGATAGATAGATTGATAGATAGATTGTTAGATAGATAGATAGATAGATAGATAATTAATAGACTAAGATAGATAGATAATTATTAGACTAAGACAGATAGATAATTATTAGACTAAGATAGATAGAGAGATAGATAGATAGATAGATAGATAGATAGATAGATAGATAGATAGATAATTAACAGACTGAGATATATAGATTTTATCTATAACACTAAAGCCTCTATCACTGATATTGGGCACACTTCTCTCTAAATATAGCAAAATTTAAATAATATATATATATATATATATATATATATATATATATATATATATATATATATATATATATATATAAAATGTCAAAAATAATTAGGAGGATTTGAGAGAATAATAATTAAGTAATTCATCGAGTGTGAAAGAAACCTCAACAGAATGCCGAAAGCACTGGACGGCCGTTTCGTCCGATATTTGGGACTCATCGGCAGTGCGCATCCACCTACCGAGAATTGAATTCCGAACGATTGGAGACAAACGCCATACTAACTGTACCAAAAGGCCTTGGGATATTATCCGTAGCTCGTGGAGGCCCTGTCCTATGGGTTAAAGAGAAACTTGGATGAGTTCCACCACAGAGTATGTGATCGAGCGGCGCTATATCGAGGTTAATTCGTTACCTCTTCGCCCGTTATATATATATATATATATATATATATATATATATATATTAAGACATTAAAAACAACAAATTTTGTATTGTAGGCCATGATAAGTTTAAAACAAAACACACACCAGTCGACCGGTTTCGTCCCCTCTCGTCAGAACTGTTAACGGGGAACTAAGATTATGAGGAAAAGAAAAAAGTCTGTCATGGGTGACATAAATGAATGGACGGGGAAGGAAAAAAAATTATACCAACCAAGCTGCTAGAAGCGCAGAACAGCAAGTCCTAGCAAACAATCTCTTTGTTTGCAAAGAGCAGGTAGCCTGGACCTGATGTAAAGCGACTCCAACACCTTAAGATGGAAAAGTGAGTGCGAACTGGCCAAAACGGAAAACCAGTTCACACTGAAATCCATCGCACAAGTTGGATTCTTTATAAAGTGATCCGCAATCGAAGACCCATACGTGCTACGAATGGTATCGCCTAAAGAAAAGTTTTTGTTCAGTATTATAGCAGGTACATGTTGTTGAATTCTAACGTCCAACCGCTGTGTCGTTCTACCTATATAGTCGCATCCACAACTACATTTGAAATGGTAAATAACAGAATTAATATGGTGGGGGGGGGTAGAACATCTTTACACATAGATGAAAGTACGGACTTAGTTTGAAAGACAACACGAACGTTCGCTGCAAAATAACACTCACGTGAACTACATGAAATACGCTTGGCGAAGGATTCACTAATCCTACCCAACTACGGTAAACGAAGATAGACCGGACATTTACTTACTGAAGCAGGTTTGATTTTGTTGAACCTGGCAGTCTCATCTCAAATAACCGATTAAACATATATTCAGTTGTATGTATAAAAGTTTGTAACCCTGGGTTTCACGCTTTTGCGATCATCAGACTGATTGTCTGATGATCCCAAAAACGTGAAACCCAAGGTCACCAACTCCTATCCATATAACTGAATATGTTAGCTTTTTCGAACTTTGTTTGGTCAGGAGTCCTTAAGTGACCCAGAGGTCAAGACACGTCAGACCTAAGGACAGTTTTCCTCCAGTGGACGCCGGTTCGAATTCTGTCGCAGTGCGTATATTTTTTAACAAAATTTCTCGAATATTCAGGCGGGTAAAGAGAAATAAATAAATATACTGTTTAATAAATAAATTAATAAAAGCGGAGCATCTGCTCAAATCTGAGTATCCATTAAAAATAATGTTTAAAGAAATAAATTAAAAATATGTCGGATTTGCACTATTTACATTATTCGGACTATTGTCCTCATCTTTGTCGCCATATTTATTACAGAGTGCCAGAGAAAAGCGATAACAACAAAAGTTACAATATGAGCTCTGGTAAAAACATGTATGATAACAGCAAAAAATTGCAATATAAGTTCTGGTAAAAATGGTTGCCTAAGACATTAGGTTTATAATACCCAGAAATTCATACACAAGGACACATGGCACAGTGGATAAAGGCGTTGGTTAGATCTAGTGACAGGACCCAATTCAAAAGTTCAATACCCGGTTAAGGCAATGGAGAACTTTCAGAGGGAATTTAACAGAAGATAATTGATAACTGACATCCATTAAACATGGCATGTGGAACTAGAACAGTCTACCCCAATGAGCGAAATAAAGGATTCAGTTCGACATTCCAACCACCTGAAGAAGGCTGGAGCGTACAACTGCCGAAACGTTGTAATAAATATGGCGACAAAGATGAGGACAATAGTCCGAATAATGTAAATAATGTACATAATACCTCATCTCAGAAATATAGACAGATACTGAAAGGCCGAAACGTTGTAATAAATATGGCGACAAAGATGAGGACAATAGTCCGAATAATGTAAATAATGTACATAATACCTCATCTCAGAAATATAGACAGATACTGAAAGGCCGAAACGTTGTAATAAATATAGTGACAAAGATGAGGACAATAGTCCGAATAATGTAAATAGTGTACATAACACCTCATCTCAGAAATATAAACAGATAATGTCGAATTTAATCCATTCTTTAAAAAAATTATATCTATGTATATTTTCAGGTAAATTTAGATACATGACTGAAAAATTTACAAAAATCACTGGCTTCACCTTCTTAATATCTAAAAAATAAAATATTTATGATGTGTGGCGTGTTGAGTTCGTCCCAGAAGAACGAATTTATTTAATTCTCGTAGAAGTAGGAATCATCATCATCATCATCATCATCATCATCATCATCGTCATCATCAGTCCTATGATCGGGTCGGGTCGTACTATCCCACAATATCTGGGTTGAAAGCGAGAGAGCTATATATTCATGCATCGTCAAACAGACTTGTCAGAGCCGTTCCTCTCCAAGTGAAACCACTGCCGATCCTATGTCCACTGTTGTGAAGGTTTATCTTGGTCACGGACACATTGCCGTCGATTCTATCAGGGTAGCACTCAGCCCTGGTCGCTACCTTCAGTCTACCCAGCATCTACCTGCACTCGCTGCAGACATCGCTATCGTACACGGTCTACCACATTGACTCTACAGGAAGATTTGTCAGCCCGTAACCATCTTGTTTTTGGCCCTGCTTGATGTGTCACCACACATCAGCCGAAACGTCTGTTAGGGAAAACAGTTTAGTTACCGATGGCCCAACCACACTGCAGGGAGTAATGGGTTAAATGTTAACTGTAGCAATCGTAAAGTGGCCAGAACCTTTTGCAAACTATGTGAAGACTTAGGGTTTTAAAATCATTCAGCGTGCCAACAACAGCATACGTGTTTTTATACAAGTCAAGATCAATATACCTGTTGTTCAACATATTTTATATAGTAACATATTTAATCTAGTAATATATATTATATTGCAATATATTTTATATAGCAATATATTTTATACAGTAATATATTTTATAAAGTAATATATCCAATCATATGTAGAGATATCTCATCTTGAGAAGCACAGTTACTGTTTGGCCCGTTTCGACGGAGATTATGTCTTTACTGAATACACATTTGCTTTTACCTACAAATTCATGAAACAACATTTTCACCCTCTAGACTATTGTACCATCGAGCTTGGTCATTACGTAGTCGTTGATTCCATCCGAGTATCACTCCACCCTGGTCGCTGCCTTCAGTCTACCCAGCAGCTACCCGTGTCATCACCACACTGGCTGCATACATCGCTATAGTACACGGTCTACCACATTGACTCTAGAGGAAGGTTCATCAGTCCTTAACCATCTTGTTTTTGGACCTGCTTGATGTACCGCCACAAATCAATAGAAACATCTCTTAGGGAAACCATTTTAGTTACCGATGACCCAACAATGCTGCAAGAAGTAATGGGTTACATGTTAAATGTAGCAATCGTAAAATGACCAGATATAATCAATTAGCGTATCTGATGTAAATATTTGTCCTCGTGTATTAGTCATCCAGTACGAATTTATGTTTGTCTTATTTTATCCATAAACTTTTCTTCATTTTTCTTCTTTTTTGTTTAATTATTGTCGTGGTGTCCTCCCTCTAAAAAGTCTATGTTGGACTCTTCCGCCTACTATAAGATTAGTAGGAGAGAAGGCTTTGTGGGGACAGTCCAATAGATTGTTCACCTGTCAAACTCTCTGCCTTGAGCAGAGAGGGACCCGTACGAGGTTTTTCGTCCGGGGAGGTAGAAAGTCTCTGAACCCGTTTTTTTTGCGGGTTCAAAGGGAATATTTTTGGCCTAGCCTACGAGCTCGGAGTACCCACAATAAACCGGCCTTGTGCCACATACACCCTCGTGGGTGGAGGGGCTGTTAAATATTAACAGTCGAATAGATTGTTCATCTGTCAAACTCTCTACCTTAAGCAGAGAGGAACCCGGACGAGGCTTTGCCGAAGGGCAAAGTTTCATCCGGAGAGGTAGACAGACCCTGAACCCGTTTAGGCAGGTTTAAAGGGAATATTTTGGGCCGAGCCTACGGGCTCGGTGAACCCACGGTAAACTCGGCCTTGTGCCACATACATCCCTCCTGGGGGGTGGGCTGTTAAATATTAACAGTCGATTAAATTGAACGCTGGGTCAACCGACAAACACTCACTCGTCGTGTAATACTCTTTGTTGTACTTACTGTTTAATTTATGATATATCTGCAACACTTATTTTGTTATTTCTTTAACCATTTACTTGGTCACGACAAGTATCAGAGTAATTTCGTCGTTCACTTCAGTCTAATAAGCCCACAACCGAACATAGTATTACCTACTTTCTGCATGCATAGCTATGAAGTCTGGGTACCTCAAGCTTGCCTAGCAAGAACCATTACAACTGGGTACTGTGTTCGCTCCTCACTGTTTCCCACCATATTTTCTGCCTTGTGCCACATCTAAGCTACGCAACATAACAATGGTGTCTTTTATCCACGCCCAACTGGCTTCGTCGATTCGTTTTTTGCTAAAAATCTCAAATTATACTTTCACTAAATGATAAATAATTTGTCTACTTAACAATTTTAAACAAAGGCCTTGATATTTTCTTTAGAAATGGCCCTAATTTTATCAAAATATACATATTAATATTTAATAAAATTTATTAACTTAACTTCCACTTGAAAAGAAATACAAATAAAATACACATATAACCTCGACTTAAACATTTTGTCGTCTGGAAATGAATACAGTAATTTGACCGACATTTTATAATGGGGTTAAAGTATAGCATTTCTTCTGCAGCTTTCAAATCCGAGCTTACGAAATTTGTTGACACGTAATATAGCTTTTTCTCATAAATATTTGCTTAACTTTCATTTTAGCTTTCTTTCCACCATTTCTAGTCACGTTTTTCTTTTTTTTCCTCTTTTTGCTTTTTGACTTTTTTTTTAATTTTTCTTTCTTTGAATGAAACGTTCTTTAATTTCATTTTCTATTGTTTTTTTAATTTTCTTTTGTTCATTTTTTTCTTTTCCTTTCTCTTTCTTTTTTTTTCCTTTCAAACTAATTTTCCTTTCTCTTCAATTTTTACTTCGCTTTGTATTTCTGCCTTTATTCCTATCCTTTTCTTTTTGCTCTTATTTAACAGTTTCGACTTCCTCTTTCTTTCCCGCTTAGTTTCCCGTCTTTTAATATCTTTTGGTGGCTAAGATCGTTCACTAGAATCGGATGTTGGTGTTCAAAATCCAGATTAAAACTTTGATTGTGAATACGAAATTTATATGATAGGTCCTGATCTGGTATCTCGTCTACAGTCACTTTCTCACAGACAGCTTCCCTCTTTAGTACTTCGCAGTACAAGATTGGCAGATAGGTCGCATCATTTTGCTGCTAAAATTGCTATATAGTTCTCTGGTTTTGTTGTTCCATTCTTCATATCTACAAATCTACCATTCGTCCTTGCATTGAATAACGTTGCTATATATGGTCTGGTGCCCTTGCTTTCATCTCGATGTTCTGAACAAAATCCAAAAACGGATATGCAGTGATAATAGGTGGCATCTCGTCTGGAATCTTGCCTAGAGTCAATTTCTCACAGATGTGATGTGGTTTCCCTCTGTCTTTTATATTTTCACAGCATCTGCTCTGACGAGATATTTTCACTGGTACCCCAACTGCATGAATTTAAACGTGCTACTTGGGTGGCATCTTGGTCCCATACTTTCGCTGTCAAAACGTTAAAAGATAGGATAGGTATGAATAGCCTTCCCCATCACCCTGTGCCGTTCCGCTACTTCGTGGAATCTACTCCCAAGAGGATGCTTCCTGCATCAATACAATCTTAATTTGTTTAAGTCTGGGATTAACCCTTATCTTCTCCACATATCCTCATAAACAGTGTCCTTTACTCCGTCATGCACAGAGTGAACATTATTGTAAAATAATATATAATGTGCATTTGTGATAAATTTTAGTCACGTGTGAAACTAAATCACATGTTAAAATGCCCCCTAGTAAAAACGCTACGAACTTTTGCTCCAACTCAGTAGTTATATGATTTCATACAGAGAGGAATGAATGAATTATTTTTTTGAAAAACAAATCGTCTGTCCTAGCCTGTCGTTGTTTGGACAAGCTGTTCATTTGGCTTCTCGGGGTGGGACAGTTTTCCGCTTTGTTTCAAACGAGAATTAATAATTGTGATATGCTTAAAGTCAGTTTAAACGACACAGCTTTTTGATCGGTAAAGAAAACACTCTATAATTAAGAGTTACGTCATAATGGCGTCATTATGAAAAGTTGGAAATAAAAACTTAACCTGATTTCAAACTCCGCCTAGTTGAAGATCTTAACAGCTTAAGAGATCACATGTGTTTGGGAAGAAATTAACCAAGGACGATTTGTACGAACTGTGTGAAAGTATCACACTTCGTCTGTGGGAAAGATGTCACGCTAGAACGGATTTTCTCGAAGCCACGGGTTGTTAAGCGGAGGAGTTGTTTAAAGAACCCATTCCTTCTTATACTGCAATTATTTCAACATCTGGGTAAATTTGATGAATTATCAGTTCCATTTTATAAAAAAAAATATAAACTAAATTGTCCCGAATCTCTGAGAGGAAGCAATCATTATACATTTTTAAGATATAATTACCCCTTGGCGTAGTAGTAGTAGACATAATAGCCTTATATTGTTGGAATCTCATAGAGGAAGCACTCATTATTCATTTTCTGTGGCTTATTTACACCTAATAGTAATAGACGTAATAGTCTTATGGTGTCCCAATCTCATAGAGGAAGCAATTATTATTCACTATTTATGGTTTATTTACACCTAGTAATATTAGACGTAATAGTCTTATGGTGTCCCAATCTCATAGAGGAAGCAATTATTATTCACTATTTATGGTTTATTTACACCTAGTAATATTAGACGTAATAGTCTTATGGTGTCCCAATCTCATAGAGGAAGCAATTATTATTCACTATTTATGGTTTATTTACACCTAGTAATATTAGACGTAATAGTCTTATGGTGTCCCAATCTCATAGAGGAAGCAATTATTATTCACTATTTATGGTTTATTTACACCTAGTAATATTAGACGTAATAGTCTTATGGTGTCCCAATCTCATAGAGGAAGCAATTATTATTCACTATTTATGGTTTATTTACACCTAGTAGTAGTAGACGTAATAGTCTTAAACTGTCCGAATTTCGTAGATGCTGCATTTTCTTCATTACTTTTATTAGTATTTGCAGTTATCTTATTTTGATGGTGTGCTGCAATAGGCACTGCGACCAGAAGTTTTTTTTTTTTTTTTCATAAAATTTATCTCATATTACTAGGGATTAAGCATTCAAAATTAATATGGGGGGTCAGTGTATGAATATTTACCCTGGCCTCCCTACTGATAACTGGATGTGACACAAGGACGGGTTTAATGTGGGTAACCCGAGCGCGAACACACGGGCCAAGAACAAAAAATGACCAAGCCTCCGGTAACCATCGGTTGCACTATCCTCGGTGCGAGTACCGATCCCTCTCTCTAGGGTTACGAGAGGGTGCATACACTGGCAATCTGTTCCCCAGTGCTGGGGACCTAACAGCGTGATTTTCCTCAGTTGCGTCTCTTTCCTTCGACGGAGCCACAAAACCGAAGACAGAGACGCAACTGAGAGATAATAAAAACCTACCAGGCATGTGCCAGGTATATGGGGGTGGGGGTCTATCTAAGATCAATCTAGACTCACCCTCTACCTAACCCAAAACAAAAAATATTCATAACACCTGATCTTTTAAAAATTAAAAAAATATATACTTTTAAATTGAAAACATTGAAAAAAAGTTCGCAATTTTTTTTTGTCGTTGTTGTTGTTGTTGCTTTTAATGTATTACTTTTGATTAAGGACCCCAGATTATGATATGTCAAAGAAAATTATATTTATTAAATTTTCGTTTGGTTTGGTTTGGTTTGGTTTGTTTCGTAGAATATGTATTTTTTGGTTTAGATTGGTTTGGTTTATTTTGTTTTACGGCATATCAACCTCAATAGGTTATTTAATGCCGACAACATTTTTAGGATACATTCATATGAATAGAATATGTATTCTTTGGTTTAGATTGGTTTGGTTTATTTTGTTTTACGGCATATCAATCTCAATGGGTTATTTAATGCCGACAACATTTTTAGGATAGATTCGTATGAATAGAGTATGTATTCTTTGGTTTAGATTGGTTTTGTTTATTTTTGTTTTTACGGCATATCAACCTCAATAGGTTATTTAATGCCGACAACATTTTTAGGATAGATTCATATGAATAGAATATGTATTCTTTGGTTTAGATTGGTTTGGTTTATTTTATTTTACGGCATATCAACCTCAATGGGTTATTTAATGCCGACAACATTTTTAGGATAGATTCGTATGAATAGAGTATGTATTCTTTGGTTTAGATTGGTTTTGTTTATTTTGTTTTACGGCATATCAACCTCAATAGGTTATTTAATGCCGACAACATTTTTAGGATAGATTCATATGAATAGAATATGTATTCTTTGGTTTAGATTGGTTTTGTTTATTTTGTTTTACGGCATATCAACACCTCAATGGGTTATTTAATGCCGACAACATTTTTAGGATAGATTCATATGAATAGAATATGTATTCTTTGGTTTAGTTTGGTTTGGTTTATTTTGTTTTACGGCATATCAATCTCAATGGGTTATTTAATGCCGACAACATTTTTAGGATAGATTCGTATGAATAGAGTATGTATTTTTTGGTTTAGATTGGTTTGGTTTATTTTGTTTTACGGCATATCAACACCTCAATGGGTTATTTAATGCCGACAACATTTTTTGGATAGATTCGTTTGAATACAATATGTATTCTTTGGTTTAGATTGGTTTGGTTTATTTTGTTTTACGGCATATCAACCTCAATGGCTTATTTAATGCCGTCAACATGTTTAGGATAGATTCGTATGAATACAATATGTATTCTTTGGTTTAGATTGTTTTGGTTCATTTTGTTTTACGGCATATCAACACCTCAATGGGTTATTTAATGCCGACAACATTTTTTGGATAGATTCGTATGAATAGAGCATGTATTCTTTGGTTTAGATTGGTTTGGTTTATTTTTTTTTACGGCATATCAATCTCAATAGGTTATTTAATGTCGACAGCATTTTTAGGATAGATTCGTATGAATAGAGTATGTATTCTTTGGTTTAGATTGGTTTGGTTTATTTTGTTTTACGGCATATCGACACCTCAATGGGTTATTTAATGCCGACAGCATTTTTAGGATAGATTAGTATGAATAGAGTATGTATTCTTTGGTTTAGATTGGTTTTGTTTATTTTGTTTTACGGCATATCAACACCTCAATGGGTTATTTAATGCCGACAACATTTTTAGGATAGATTCGTATGAATAGAGTATGTATTTTTTGGTTTAGATTGGTTTGGTTTATTTTGTTTTACGGCATATCAACACCTCAATGGGTTATTTAATGCCGACATTTTTAGGATAGATTCGTATGAATAGAGTATGTATTCTTTGGTTTAGATTGGTTTGGTTTATTTTGTTTTACGACATATCAACCTCAATGGGTTATTTAACCCCGACAATATTTTATTGCTGCTAATATTTTTTTTAAATGTATTAATGGCATTTTTTCCCAAAATTTGCACACCGTAATAATAATTTTTAAAAAGAGGAATTAATCTTCTTTTTTTTTCTTTCTTTCCAACAGCTTATTCTCTGAGCCTGAAGGGACTCAACAACCGAACGGGGAAGGTGTCTTTGCGATTCATGAACATTGATGGACATATCTGCAGCGATGACTGGGACGATGACGACGCCAAGGTAGTGTGTCGAGAGCTGGGTTTTCCAAAAGGCATGGCCTACACGCATTACAAATCTGATTGGTCGACATTTAATTACGTTGGCCCGTATTGGACGAGCAATGTCAACTGTACGAGCAATGAAACAAGCCTGGCGCAATGTTCACACATTGGCTTAGGAAATGTGAGGAAATGTGAAACGTCCCATTACGCAGGTGTTTTTTGTTACAGCGATGCAGGTAAGTCGTTCATTTCTCTGTTTGTCTGACTGACCTCTCTCTCTCTCTCTCTCTCTCTCTCTCTCTCTCTCTCTCTATCTATCTATCTATCTATGTATCTATCTATCTACTCAGTCTATCTTCCGATCTATCTATGTATCTAACTTTCTCTTTTAATATCTATCTCATTGAGTTGTGGTCTATCTATCTATCTCATTCAGTTCTGATCTATCTAACTTGCTATCTATATCTATCTATCTATATATATATATATATATATATATATATATATATATATATATATATATATATATATATATATATCATTAAGTTCTGGTCTATCTATCTCAGTTTTCCTATTTATCTGTCAATTTATCTGTCTCATTCAGTTCTGGTCCATCTACCTATCTATCTATCTATCACAGTTTTTCATATCTATCTATCTATATCAGTCTTTTCATATATATCCATCTATTTATCGCATTCATTTATGTCTATCTATCTATCTATCTATCTATCTGCCTGTCTATCTATCTATCTGTCTCATTCATTTCTGCTCTATCTATCTCAGTTTTTCTTATCTATCCATCTATTTATCTATCTCAGTCTTTGTGTGTCTCTCTCTCACCCTCTCTCTCAATCTATATATATATATATATATATATATATATATATATATATATATATATATATATATATATATATATGTCTCTTAAGAAACAGGAAAATCTTGTTAGAAATAAAGAAAAAAGTGTTTAACTCCTATCAGTCCTGCTAAATGATAGTGACTGATGGAGAATCTCCTCACAGATGAAAAAAGGCAACAGAAACATGGCTCTATATAAGAATGTTGAGTATACCTTAAAATTAACGAATGAGAAATGAGAAAGTTTTCAGGGCAATGGAAACAAAAAAGACGCTTTTTACTCAGACTCAGAAAGATATATTTAAAATTTCTAGGCCACATAATGAAGAAAATGGGTTTGGAGAATTTGACACTCGCAGCACACATTGAAGTCAAGATGGAAGCGAAAAACCTACATAACGAGCTTTTGTAAATGGGTGGCAAAACAAGAATTGAGAGAGATTACTAAGAGACACAAATGACAGGAAGTTGTGGAGAACCATGATTTTCTACGCCCTGATGAGATATATGACATAGAAAAGAAGACTATATTTCTTGTCCATGTTCTGCCATCCATTCTCATAAGCTAATTAAGTTGATTACTCACTGTTTTCTCGTTTCTATCGAGTTCACCCTGTCTTGTAAGTGTCAAATTCTTTTACCCCTTTTAAAAGTTTTAAATCTCAGTTGAACACACCAATTTTGTCTTTGAAAATGACGATCATTATTATATTTGTCTTAAAAAATAACACCCTGACGATGACATGGTGCTAATGTCGAAAATACTCAGAATAAACAATATATATCAATTTCTATAAAAATGACACTAAAAAGCTTGTCCGTGAATATAAAAGGATCCAATTAAAAATAAGTAGAAAAAATTTGTCTAAATTATTCAATGAAATATGTCTCAATATATATATATATATATATATATATATATATATATATATACTTTATTTTAGAATATTACATTGAAAACATGTCAAAATCACTATACAGTTACAGTCATGTTTTGCTTTTCATTAAAACTTGTGTAAAAGTATTCTTACATTCTTTGACATTTTTTATTACTTCAAACGTTATTATAGGGGAAAGTCGTATTTGAAATAAACGTCACATTTTTATTTTAAACACTATGCATCATGTCTACCGGCCAACGCGTTCGAGAAATCTTAATACACAAAATGTGTTCTCTGGAAAAGATCGAACTTGCGTCCACCTTTCAAAAGGCAAATCACCGCACTATTTTTTTTCCTTTTTAAGGAAAAGCACGACGTATCAAAGGGTGGATACCTTTACAAACGAGGACGCAGGTTCGATCCCTACCAGAGAATACTAACTATTCAGTGTCCAGCTTTTTGTGTCAAAATCTTTTATTCATATAATTACTTTGTGCCAATATTTTGTATAGACTTTCTCTAATGTTATGCCATCTTTCAACCTAGTTATGTATTTTTCCCAAAAAAGAATGAGTTAAGTTTTGAGTAATTCTTCAAGAAAACTTTCACGAATTTCAACTTGTCTGGGACCAGTTTCCAACACATGAATGTGAGACTGGTTTTAAAATAATCCAAAAACGATGAATATAAAAAAATTGAAAATGCATGTTATTAACAAAAGGAATTACGTGTGCACATATTTGTTATGAAAGGACGAAACATTAAAACCAGCTATAAGAATGTGGATGTGTGTATGTGAATTATCGTGTGTGATAGATATGTGTGTGTATGTGCGTGTGTGAGAGAATTACAGAGGACCAAGAAAGCAAACTTGCCTCGTCAGCAGCTTTCATTATTGACGCCTAACTACATCTAAAAGCAAGAGCTAAAACGAAAAAGAGAGAGAATATAATTGTGTTTTTATAGACTTAAAGAGCGCCCCCTAGTAGACATTTTGGCCGAGCCAAGCGGAATAACCCACACGTCCTTTTCGCATACAAAAAAAACGCTCTTTTTCACTTTAAACGCCTTTTATTTTGGCGCAGAAGATAATGACTTTTTCCGGTTGTCAACAGTTAAATTTTAGTAAGTACTTCTTTAAAACTTTGTCACTGCCTCCAATTGCATATAAAGAATTTACTGTCGGTTCAGTTAATGCTAGAGGACTTGTGAAAAAAGAAAAGTAGGAATTATTGGCAGAGAAAGTTAATAGTTTCAATACAGATGTATATCGTCTCCAATAAACCAAAATCAATGATTTGATATTAATATCGGAATTGGACATCACAAGTTAAAAGCACTATTTACATTATTGTCCTCATCTTTGTCGCCATATTTATTGCAACGTTTCGGCTGTTGTACGCTCCGGTCTTCTTCAGGTGGTTGGAATATCGAACTGAACCCTTTATTTCGCTCAATATAGACAGATACAAGTTAAAAGATTTGGAAACAGACAGTAAATATTATGGAAATGATTTTGTCATAAATTCCAAATAAAGGATAACATCCATAGACTTTGGTGAACATCTATAGTCTAAACACTGAATAATGGCATTAAAAGAACTATCAATAAAATTCCATCGTACCTCATAAAAACACTGAGGATGTTAGAAAACCTGAGAGAGATGACATATTTACACATATTGGAAATTCTATTGATTTGTAATCTGACACGAACAACGAAAATGAATTTCAAGACATGCTTGTCGGGAATCAATAATAGATTAATAACAGCTGAATTTTGATTAACAATAAATATTCTTTTTTATAGATATTTTTATGCATTAAAATTTTCTGGTGAGCAATTTTCTTGATATAAGATTGGAATGTGTCAAAACTGATAACGTCGCTGCAGTTTCTTGATTTGCTAAGATACTAATGAATAAATGGCTTCTTTACTCGATTATCGCGCCATGATATTTTTGTTTGTATATCTGGTATTGGAGTATATATAGTTTAGCTGGCCACTTGTATTCCAGGATGCCCGTTTACAAGGGCGACCAGCCAATCCCTATTGCAGACGCTTGCTTAGGCGCATTTGTTTTTATTCAAAACCCACTGAGCCCACTTATGGTTAATACTACAACTATGCTGAGCAGACCTTAGTTATAGTTTTTGGGAAATAACGTGAATCTAGCTTCATCAACAATTTGAACAAGGCCATCACGCTCATGTCCTCAGCCACGATGACTTGTGACTTCATGCAAGGGTTCCCTCTACCCAATTTCACTCACAAGGCTTGAGTCAACCCGTGGTATGGTTTTTAGACACTTTCCAAAGGTGCTGCACACTGGGATCGATCCCCTTCACTCCGATGACATCAGGACGTCGGCCTCTTGACAAATCGACCATTGTGAGATTTGAACCCGGGTCTCATGACCAGAATGTGAACGTGCCGTTAGGTATTGGAGTATACCACATGGTAGAAATGTATTCATATATTTTAAACAATAATAAACACACATTTAAGAAAATATACAGGGTGGTCTAAAAGTTGGTGAACTGTATGTGGAATAGGTTTTTGTATTGATTAGATTATTACAACTGAGTATGTTGATGAAACATTTCCTGAGCAATGGATTGGCCGAAGAGATGCATTTCAAGAAATTAATACCCAAAAAGACTTGTGCAAAAAAAATTTGTCGAAGCGTTAGAAGTAGACTTCAAAGCTGTGTAAATTGTGAAGAAAACAGTTTGAGCACCTGCGTTGATAAAATTTAAGGGCTTTTAGCTTATTGTTCACAATAAAATTTAAGGGCTTTTAGCTTATTGTTCACAATAAAATTTAATTGTCAATGTAATAATTGTGTTAGAAAATATAATTGTATGCATATGTAATCTCAAAATAAAAGTAATTATTTACTGTCCACCTACTTTTAGACCACCCTGTGTATTTATGATTATTCTATAGTAATCTTTTGATAGCGCAAACCGATGGCAACCTTCACAAGTGGGAGTTATCTTTCTAATTAAGCAAACATCAAAATGATGCAGATTCTGATTTTCTGTCAATTTATATGCAATCTGTTAGTGCAAATTTTCATTGTTCGCATTGAAAATAAGTAATATATATGCATCTAATAAATTAAATTAAATGTCCACTTATCTCTATCTATAAAAGGCAGTGTGTGTGTGTGTGTGTGTGTGTGTGTGTGTGTGTGTGTGTGTGTGTAACGAATGCACGGTCGCAATTTTCGACGGATTTGCACCAGAATTTACATGCACATGTTCCAAGTTAGCAGGAAGACCAAGACCGAAATAGAGGAAATAATCGATTTTTTCATGCTTCTACGACAGTTTTCATGTAGATTTTGTACTGGCCAGAATCTGCCACGAATAGGCAGGAAGATTCTATTGGCCAGCGTGAGAGCCAACAGCTGACTGACACGATTGTTAACTATCATGCTAGCATGCAAAAAAAATCGATAGCTGCACTCGTCACAAGTGGAAAAAATTTAAATCTGCATGGCACTTTACTCCAATTAGCTCATTCGCTTACTTAAACTCAACGTTGATTCTGATTCCGCAGAACTGGGATGGCTGTGAAAAAGTATTTGTTGTTAACATTCTTTTTTCATTCGGTTTTTCCAGTTACGAGTGCTTTTGTAAAGCTGATCGTTTTGTGTTCATTTTGTTTAGTTCTTTTTTCGTAACAAATTTAATGTTTAGTATAGAGCTTAGAAAAAATTCGCAGTGAGAGATAGGCAAGAAGTAAGGCATCTAGCAACACGGCAAAGGACACTCCTTTAAAGGCAAGGAAGGGCAAACATATTTTAAGTCAAGTGATAGCAATTGCTGTATGAGTCGTACGATTTTTGAATCAAGCACGGCCAACGCCGGGCCATGCTGCTAGTCTTCTCTATATTCTGAAATTCCTAGAGAGTCTCCACCCTTTGGAATATTTGAAACTGAATCGCACACACTGCTTCTCTTGGAAACGTTATCGCTAGTTAACCGGTTATTTTTTGTAAAACAATATGTGTTCTTGTTATGTTATGAGATGGAACAAATATATTGAGTCAATCATTCCTGTCAAACCGTGTATTGAAGGGCGTTCTCAACGGATTCTACTCCAACTCTTATCCCACGAATGATCTATCCTAAGCTCAACACTGTTCTTCATCTTCATTAACGATCTTCCTGACTTCATAGGTTCCCATGTAGGCATCTATGCGGATGACACTACTATTTACTCCTACCTCAAAAACAAGTCTAGTGTCGCCGACAAAACTAACCTGACCGTTTGTCTCGAAAAGGACCTCCAATCGGGGCAGGATTTGGCTGGTTAACTTTAATGCCTCAAAAACAAAACTGCTCTCTATTACTCACCAAGAGAATCATCCCTGACATTACCCCCACCCCCATTAGAATCTCTGACGCTCAACTCCACGAGAGCACCTCTGCGACTGCTCGGTCTCACATTGACTGCTGACCTGACATTAAGTCAATAGCTTCGTCCACCGCTAGGAAAGTTGGCTCCCTGTGCCGCGCCACGAAATTTTTCTCGTCGGAGTCGATCCTTCAAATCTAAAAATCAACCATTCGCCCTTGCATGGAGTATTGCTGCCATATATGGTCTGGTGCCACTTTTGTTTGTCTCAAGGTTTTTGATAAAATCCAGAAATGGATATGCAATGTAATTGGCCATGATCTGGCATCTCGTCTGCAGTCGCTCTCTCACAGACGTGCCGTTGCCTCCCTATGTCTTTTTTACAAATACTTTCACGGTAACTGCTCCGATGAGCTGCTTTCGCTGGTTCCCAGACTTCATGAATTTAAGCGTTCTACTAGGCTGGCATCTCGCTCTCACTCTCTCACTGTCGAAAATGTTAAAGATAGCCGTTACTTCTACTCCAATAGCTTCATGTCTCGCACTTCTCGCCTGTGGAACTCCCTCCCCTTTTCCTGTTTCCCTAATAGTTATAATCTCCAACTATTCAAATGTAATGTCAATCGACGTCTTCAGATGCCATGATCTATCCGCTATCCTTCTCTTCATTCTTTCCTCTATCACTCCAATTTGCTCTCGCTCCAACTCTATGTAACCCCTTGCGTGCTAGTGGCTTCCCGCCTTGCTTGGGGTGAAACGCTTAAAAAAAATCTACATACAATGTTCATTCAAAAAGTACTCGACTTTTTTCCCACCAAAACTACTGCCGCGTGGGGAACAATCCTTTGAGTGGTAGGTGACGGTACCCTTTATGTGCATGCGTGAAATTTTTTCAGTTTCCAGCTGTTACGCCTAAAGTACAGACATGTAGTGCGCGCTCGTCGGATTTTCGTTATCATGCAAGATGACCAAACGCATCAAGCAGAGTTATTGCACCAAGTTTTCCTGTTTAAGAAAAACACACCAATTGTTCGACAGGCTGCATACTCTACTGAGTTTGCACTGTGTGACTTCTGGCTCTTCCCCAATCTGAAAACCACGTGATATCTATGCGAAATTGCTTCAGCTGCACCGCCATCAACTTGGGTACGAATTTCGCCGACACTCTCCGCATGCACTAATCCTCTGTTAAAATGCAATCTACTGATCCTGTGCTTATTTCCTGTTATGTAGTGGTTTCACAGTGGAGGCTTGTATTTGTACTAAGTCGGTCCTAAAATAGGTTTGACGTACAAAACGTTAGGAACTTGATATAATAGGTAATGACGCAGTAATCTAGTTGGGGTGGCTGATACTTTAATATCCGACTAACGGTCGTCCGACATCGACTGACCTACCAACTCACTGCCGACTGACTTTTTACTCTTACTACTCCTACTTATTATAGGTGAGAGAGTCTATGAACTATTAACTATAGAATAGGTGTGTTCCACTATAACATTTCCTGAATTGTACCGGCAAGCTTTTGGAAAAACATGATTCGATATCTCTGCTCGATACATTCGGCCATCTTGAAAACGAAAATCCGACGAGCACGCACTAAACGTAATGCCAAGAGTTTAAAGCGGTAGCGTTTTGACCGTGAGACTCGGGTTTAAATCTCATCATGGTCGATTTGTGAAATAGCTGTCTGCTTGATCTTGACCGTAAGAGATTATCGCAGCGTGCAACAGAAACAACCCAAGGGACCTCAAGACGTGTGAATGAAATTGGATAGATGAAACTGCTCAGAAGCCGTTAATATTTGTGCTAGCACAAGGTCACAAGACGTCGTGACTGAGTGTTTAGTATAGGGAAGGTAATATCACGTGGCTTGTAAACAAATATCAAATATATAGATGCCATGTATTTTTGGAGTTGATAATTATGTGATAGTTAATTTCCAAATCAGGATAATCTTCAATTATGTGAGCCAAGTTTCATATTTTATGTCTTTTATCCAAACTTGATCCCGACTAATAGATATACTACTGGTATCACGAGTAGATAGATAGATAGATAGATAGATAGATAGATAGATAGATAGATATGAATAGTTTATACTGTAACTATACCGAGCAGACCTTAGTTACAGTTTCTGGTTGAGAACGCACAATCTGAAATTTCTTTTTTTTTTAACAAGGCCAGTAGAATCAAATCCTCTGTCACAAAGACTTGTGACACCGTGCTAGCATAATCATCAGCGTCTTCTGAACGGTTCCGTCTACACAATTTCACTCACAAGGCTTGGGTCAAATATCACGGTAGTTCGGTATAATAATAAGATAATATAAATAATAAAGATACAATATAACTCCCTTATAATCCACTCCTTTTCTTTCTCTCACTCACGATACAAATTTACATATACACACAAACACACACACACATATATATATATATATATATATATATATATATATATATATATATATACAAAAACACATACATACACTCATACATACATAGACACATACACACAAGCATACACACATATACACACATACACGAATACGTATATATATATATATATATATATATATATATATATATATATATATATAAAAAATAAAATCTGGGCACTAGTCTCCGAGGATACTCGTCTATTCGTGCGGTTATCCAATCCCTGTTACAGACACCTACACATGCACATTTGTTCAATACCTGAAGAGCCTTCATGTGGTTTATACTGCAACTATGTCTAAGCGGACCTTGGTTGCAGTTTCTGGGAGAGAGCGCGTTATCTAACATGATCAACAGTCTGAACAAGTCCAGGACCCTCAGTCACGATGACTTGTGACTTCATGCTATTATACAAGCATACACACATACACCTTTGTGCAAACCATTGCATTACGTTGAAGTGTCCAGATAGATAGATAGATATGAAGAGAATACAATAGATAGATAGATAGATAGATAGATAGATAGATAGATAGATAGATAGATAGATAGAAATGAAGAGAATACAATAGATAGATAGATAGATAGATAGATAGATAGATAGATAGATAGATAGATAGATAGATAGAAATGAAGAGAATACAATAGATAGATAGATAGATAGATAGATAGATAGATAGATAGATAGAAATGAAGAGAATACAATAGATAGATAGATAGATAATAGATAGGCTGAATATTCTCCGGTGCACGCCTGGTCCATACTTGACTTTGGCAATGATAACGAGGTGACACTTCAATTATTCACGACATTAGCCCGAATAATCGCTGCATTAATTGTCCCCTCCGTTGGTTCGTACATAATCCAAGAGTAGGCAATTAAACCAGATATTCCGTAATTGCATTTTTACAATCTCTTATCACTCTTTAAGCAGAACTACTTCTCACTGATAACATCCGAGTTGAACCTCCGCATTTTTAAATCGCCTAAGTAACGTTTCCTTTACAATTTCCCACGCGACAAGTAGATCTTGTTGTTTGAATTTCTGGGTTGAGGAAATAACATTATATACATTATTTACAATAGGATTAATATTCTCATCTTTGTTTTCATTGTTTGTTTTTATGTGGTGGGAGGGTGTTTTTTTTTTTTTTTTTTTACGATAACACAACTTCTGCCTTCTTCAAATGTTCTTCGTTTCGGATTAACCCTTCAGGGAATTCCGATCTTAACACTAATTGTTCTCTGTTTATATTTCCGAGATGAGCTATTGTAACTATCTAAACTATTTACATTATTCGAGCTGTTGTCCTCATCTTTTTTGTCGTTTCAGCCGTTGTACACTCCGGCCTTCTTCAGTCGATATACATCGTAATTTCGAACGGAAACTTTTTTTTTTTTTAAGCAAGCAATTCAAAGTGTACAACGGCCGAAACGCCGTGAAGATGACAATGAAGATGAGAACAGTCCAAACAATGTAAAGAGTGCAAATACGCATTGTTCTGTCAATGTCCGTGCCTAGGGATATCTTGCTTTAGTTAATTGCTCATTTATTACGAGTCTTATTTTCATTGAGTTTAAGCATATTCGAACTACCTGGCCCAGGGAATGGACACATAATTCCTATGTCACCAAATTCACGAACGGTCTCTTTAACAATTCATGTTGCTTTATATTTTCTTATATAATAATTTATTTTTTATAGTGGTTTATTAAGCGTAACTCAGTTGTGGTACAAGGCTATTAGTATGGGGTACCCAGTGAGGATCGAACTCACTACACAGTTGTACCTGATCTGGCATCACGTCTACAGTCTCTTTCTCAGACGTGCTGTGGCTTCCCTCTGTCTTTTCTACGAATATTTTCATGGCAACTCCTCTGACGAGCTACTTTCACTGAATCCCAAACTGCATGAATTTAAGCATGCTACTAAGTCGGTCCCACCCTTTTACTGTCGAAATGATTAAATGTAATCACTTTTTCTATTCAAACAGCTTCTTCTGTCGCACTTCCCGACAGTAGAACTCCCTTCCTCTTACTTGCTTCCCTGATAGCTATAAACTTCAAATATTCAAATGTAATGTCAATCGACATCTTCTAATGCCTTGATGCTGATCCCCGTCCTTCTCTATATCCTTTCCTCAAATAACCATGTTTACTCTTGCTCTCACTCTCTGTAACCTCTTACGTGCTTGTGGTATTCTCGCCTTGCATGGGATGAAGTGTTTAAAAAAAATTGATCAAGCTTGTTAACCACTACAGTATGTCGGAGTGGCCTTGTATTTTCTTGTATATGTTCAGTACTTTCTACTAAATTGAAAGTAAAGATATTAACTGATCTGGTTTGGCTCTTTGCTCACTCAAGGACACATGGCGCAGTGGATTAGATCCAGTGACAGGACCCAAAGGGTGTGAGTTCAATGCACGGTTAAGGCAGTGGAGAACTTGAAGAGGGGAATTAACAGGAGATAACTGATAAGTGACATCCATTAAACATGGCACGTAGAACTAGAACAGTTTACCCCAGTGAGAGAAATAAAGGGTTCAGTTCGACATTCAAACCACCTGAAGAAGGCCGGAGCGTACAACAGCCGAAACGTTGTAATAAATATGGTGACAAAGATGAGGACAATAGTCCGAATAATGTAAATAGTGTACATAATACCTCATCTCAGAAATATAGACAGATACTGAAAGACCGAAGGTTGTAATAAATATGGCGACAAAGATGAGGACAATAGTCGAATAATGTAAATATTAATACATAATACCTCATCTCAGAAATATAGACAGATACTGAAAGGCCGAAACGTTGTAATAAATATGGCGACAAAGATGAGGACAATAGTCCGAATAATGTAAATAGTGTACATAATACCTCATCTCAGAAATATAGACAGATACTGAAAGACCGAAACGTTGTAATAAATATGGCGACAAAGATATTGTATTCATTTCATTTCTATGCTTGGTTGGTTAAGGCAGTGGAGAACTTGGAGAGGGGAATTAACAGGAGATAACTGACATCCATTAAACATGGCACGTGGAACTAGAACAGTTTTCCCCAGCGAGCGAAATAAAGGGTTCTGTTCAATATTCCAACCACCTGAAGATGGTCGCAGCGTACAACAGCCGAAACGTTGTGATAAATATGGCGACAAGGATGAGGACAATAGTCCAAATAATGTAAATACTATACATAATACCTCATCTCAGAAATATAAACAGAAACTGGATCACCTATTAACTTTTATAAAATTTAACAATTATTTTAATACTCATAATCTGTAGTGCTTAATCGATAACAATATAAAAATATTTTGGAAACAGTAATTATTTCTGGTTGAAGTTCCTAATGGCAACTCCGCCGACATCACGTATCTTCGATTTTTATTTTTAAAAAAGACTAGAAAATAATTTTAGAATAAATAAACAAGAAAATTCTATATCTACTACATCAAAGAAGATTTACTCTTATGTAATGTTTTAGCAATCATCACGCAATGCATGAAATAAAACGGGCAGATATTATTTTCACTTTTCCATTTTTTTTTGGTTGCAATAAACCTGACATGAATTTATTGTTAACAATCTTCACATTGTAAACGAGAAACTTTATTTAAATATCACAGTTTCAGCATGTGTTGTCCAATGGCGTGTATGTTCAATCCTGCCGAGTCGAAGTCATATTAAATGTCTTCGGTTCTAAACAATTAAGGATCATTGCTAATTTCACAACACCCCCACCCACCAAGCATTTCTTCCCGTGGCAGGAACCGAATATTTTCCACACAACTAACCAGGAATTAATAGATGTCTGCAAGGAATCAGTGACAGAAATAAAAGGGAATTTCTAAAAAAAAAGAAAAAAAAATCGTTGGCCGTATTTGTTAATAGCATATTAGATTGTGTCCGCGGGTGTTTCAAAAATTGGTGCATTCTCCCCTGTTTTTCATTGATGTTTTCTGGCATTGATTTTATAGGAACGCTTTATATACGCAGCTCGCACACACGCAGATAGATAGATAGATAGATAGATAGATAGATAGATACTATAATGTTCACCTAATACAAGGCCCAAGAGTCACTCAATGTAGAGGCTTACTGTGCGGTGTTGTATGATCGCAAGAAAAGGCATGGAGTGATGTCCATGATGTTAGGCAGGAGAGATAACGGTTAATCCGAGACTTAAAGAGGTCAAGATTATAATTGAATAGGAAAATATCCTGCCGAGAGTCTGTTCCGTAAAGTAGCAGATCTTAGGAAGAAATTTTTTTACTTCTTATTAATGGAATACGAAGGTAGTGGGGATGACCTTTTGTACGTGGCATGGCGAGTCCCAGTCGTAAAAGTCAGGGTTTGTGCGACCAAGAAATATAGCTCGTTAGATAACATGTTAAGGAAATAGCGATAGAGAGGCTTGTAACTATTCGTCTGTGGGAAAGGGGTTGTAGGGTGGAAAATAATTTAAATACCATTTTAAAAAGGTCAATTATTTTATTCAGAAGGATCTTCGCCCGAATGTTAGACATATTTATATTTTTGATAAATAACAAATGAATATTTTTTAACACTAATGGAAACTTTGGAAAGTGTGCGGAAAACAATGGTTCATCGAAACCTTGCGAATGAAATTACTCTGATCGAACTGTTCAGAAGCCGGCGAAGTGTTTGGGCGTATTGGCCTTGTTCCGAAAATTGATCACGCCAGATTATATGCTTTCTTGCAGAAAATGTAACTATGGTCTGTTCATCATAGTTGTATCAACAACAGACCAAACGTCTGTAATAGGCGCTCCTAAAAGACGTTTGTAATCGGAAATGAGGAAGATCCGGCCATTATATTGTACTGTTTGATGAGATTCTGTATTGAACAATTTTCGCTGAATATTAATAAAATGGGAAATGCTTCAAATTATATATAATTTATTTGTTTTCCACATGTTGTGATATTCGACTAAGTCTGTACATAATATCAAATTTTCACATTTAAAAATATATTTAATTAAATCTGCATTAAAAGCTAGATCGCTTTCTTCCTACCAGAATTTCTAGGACGAGGTAATGTCATTATTTACTTTATATACATGCGGACTATTCTCCCCATCTTTGTTGTTATTATCACAGCATTTTGGCCGATATCCCCGCCCCCGGTCATCAACAGGTTCTTCTAGAGCTTAAGGGAGTTCTTAATTGAATTTCATACTAAATAAAAACTACGACTGTCCCAACGAGCTTCTTTTGCTGGTTCCTTGACTACATGAATTTAAACGAGCTACCAGGTTGGCATCTCAGTCCCACCCTTTCACTGTCAAAATGGTTAAATATAGCCGTCTCTTCTACTCAAACAGCTTCTTCTCCCGCACTTCCCGTCTGTGGAACTCCCTTCTTCTTACTTGCTTCCCCGATTATTATAATCTTCAAATATTCAAGTGTAATGTCAATCGATATCTAACACCCTGAGATTGTTCCTCGTCCTTCTCTTTCCGCCAACATGCCTCCTTACTCTTGCTCTCGGTCCTCTGTAGCCCCTTGCGTGCTAGTGGCACTCCCGCTTTGCTGGGGGGGGGGGGGGAAATGCTTTAAAAAAAACTAATCACTACTGTGTTGATAGTAAGTCTGATTGTTTCGATAAGATCAAATTGTCCGAAGATCTCAGAACTGGGCTAATTTTAACACCTCCAAAATGACACTGCTCTCTGTTAATCAATCGCTGGATCCATTTCTGTCTTCCGTCAGCATGGCTGATGCTAACCTTCAGAGAAATGACTCGTTGCCCTTTCTCGAGCTAACATTCTCGGCTGAAATGAAGTGGAAATATTATATCAAATCAATTACTAGGTCTGTTACTAGGAAATTTGGTTCACTGTGCCGTACTAGAAAATTATTCTCTCTGGAATCTGTCTTACACATTTATATGTCTACCAATTGTCTATGCTTCGAGTATTGCTGCCACATATGGTCTCTTGCTATATATTTAGAGATTCTTGATAAAATCTAAACAATAATCAGCAATGTTATTTGTCCTGACCTGGCATCTCGGCTTCAGTGACTTTCCCACCGCCGTAATATACCCTCCGGTGAGCATTTTATATATATATATATATATATATATATATATATATATATATATATACTATATATATACTGTCATGGTAATTGTTCTGATAAACTTTTCCTCTATGCTATCCAGACTTTAGAAATTTTAGCGCAATACTACATTGGCAACTGGGTTTCATCCTTTTACAGTTGAATGGCTAACCGTAAGTTCTTTGCTAACAGTTTCTTTTCTCGCACTTCTCGCTTGTGGAACTCTCTTCAGGCTTCTTGCTCTCCAGCCAACTTTGATCTTCAAAAGTTTAAATGCAATTTCAATCGTTATCTCGAATACTCTACTTGTGTTTTTCTCGCTCCTTAATATATTTATTTTTATTATTCTTTCACACTTGTGTCTTAGTGGCTTTATTGCCTTGCTTGGGGTGAAATGATTAAACAAAGATATAGATATCTGTCTATATTTCTGAGATGAGGTATTATGTACATTATTTACATTATTCAGACTATTGTCTTCATCTTTGTCGCCATATCTATTACAACGTTTCGGCCGTTGTACCCTCCGGCCTTCTTCAGGTGGTTGGAATGGCGAACTGAACCTTTTATTTCGCTCACTGGGGAAGACTGTTCTAGTTCCACGTGCCATGTTTAATGGATGTCAGTTATTAGTTATCTCCTGTTAATTCCCCTCTCCAAGTTCTCCACCGCCTTAACCAGGTATTGAACTCACACTCTTTGGGTCCTGTCATTGGATCTAACCAACGCCTTTATCCACTGTGCCATGTAATAATAAAAAAATATAGATGATCAGCGAAAATAACTTACCACAGAAGATTAAATGTAGAGTTCAGTTCGAAATTCTAGAGGGCACAACTTTGTAATAATAACAACAAAGATGAGGACAACAGTCATCATGTGTATAATGTTAATAAGAAGATCACTTTATAGCCTGTACAAGGTAGATAACTCTAGCACCTCAAAGAGTTCATAACGGTATAATAGGTGGCGTATTATATTATCATATAAAAACATTCCATTATATTTTTCAAAATCTTAACTTTTCCTTCAATATTCGTAATATTCAATATAATAATAATATTCATAATTTTCAATATAAGTTAAATAAGTAAGAAGAAAATCATATTTAACTCACATCCTTGTTTTTTTCGTTAGATTCCTAATTATATCTTCTGTTTAAAATAGAATTTAATATTTAAAAAAGAAAACACAAAAAATCCGTGTTAAAATATATATTTTAAATAAAGTCACATAGTCGAGGTCTATTTATGAATTTAGGCACACACAATGAATACAGATTGTACAAAAAGTCAGGGACAGCTCTAATCGTGGCAAAAAGACAAGTCCAAAACTATTAGGTTTCATCAGTAATATAAAACATACGTAAAAGTCCAACTTCATTTTTTTTTTCATTTATTTTTCATTGAAAATACCTTCCTCACCTTGCTTCTCTTTGGTCTAAAGACATAATATATTATTATTATTATTATTATTATTATTATTATTATTATTATTTTATTATTATTATTATTATTTTAATATCATTATTGTTATCATTATTATTATTATTATAGGTTTTTGTCTCGTTAGCTTTTTCATCGACGATGTTATATCTAGCCGCACACACACACACACACATATATATATATATATATATATATATATATATATATATATATATATATATATACCGTACCTATAATAGGTATGTCCCAATCCCCATATTTTGGACACTATTGTAAATGGGGTCATATGCTAAATAGTCCATCACTAGCAGTGGTTTACCTATTTCACATCGCTGGCGAGTATTGTATGATGTTATAAAGATTACCATTTTATTTCCAATCTCCGTTTCGGTTATTCCACATTCAGAAACCCTTTCTACGTTACGACAATATATATAAATGTGTGTGTGTGTGTGTGTGTGTGTGTGTGTGTGTGTGTGTGTGTGTGTGTGTGTGTGTGTGTAAAAGTGGAAACTGAGTTCAACACCGGATGGCGAGAGTCCGTTCCACGCTTGAATGCTACCTTTTGGCGTTCAGGCATGAAAAATTTGTCACTGCTCGGTGTAGAATTCAGTGTCGACTTTTAAATTTACATACACTATACACCTGATATTGAAAACTTTTACCAATAAATATGGCATAACTTAAAACCATATATATATATATATATATATATATATATATATATATATATATATATATATATATTTCGGTGTGTATTTACAACATCTACCGACCTTTTGTCACTTTGAATTATTTTGATTACTTCCCCTCTTAATATCTTCTTTTTATTTTTTACAGATATTATATTTCGATTAGCCGGCGGTGGATCGAATTTCGGTCGCGTCGAAGTGATGATCGAAGGTCAATGGGGGACGTTCTGCTCTACTTTCTGGGATGAGAGGGAAGCGGGTGTTGTCTGTCGCCAGATGGGCTTCTCCTCGGGTCAGATGAGCACTACGCCCTTGGATAGCAAGGGCACCGGCCCTGTATGGAATAATATGTTCCGGTGCAAGGGAAGAGAGAACCACCTCAATGAATGTCCGCACTCCGGTTGGAAAAAATTATCCCCGACGCTGTATGGCTGTGGAACGCATGACAGAGACGCGGCGGTATTTTGCTACACGACTGGTAAGTTATAATGGTCAGATTTCTATTACATAACAAATATACATATGTTTGCTTCTCAGATTACGTCTACTAGTTATCAGCTGGATTGAAACTCAGAACAGGTACATTTAATTGATTAATTCAATGAATAAAACTCCACGAAATAGGACAAGACAGACCTTTGCAAAACACAAACTATAATCTGGAATTGGAATGAAACCAGTGATGGCACCTTGGATCTGTCGTAAAATTTCAAGGAGGTGGAATTAGTAAATACTAAACACTTCAAATGTCTCGACGTATAGATCAGTTATAGAAAATTTAATATTGGAGAAAAAGAACATAGAGTATTATTGATAAAACTTGAATAAACTTAAATAATGCTTGAAGGTTAAATTCACTTTAACGGGAAGGGAGACAAACCTGCTACTGCTACTGCCACTACTTAGAACACATCCATTAAGTTGGGGAGTGTGAATCTAATATTTCCAGAAATTTGTTAGCAAGAATGATGAGTTCAATTCTTGGTATGGCCAGGAGATTCACCAATTATTATCAATGTTATTAAACTGTACTCCTGATGTTAAAATGGCAGATTACATATTGAGAGTCACATTTTAAAATAGGACTAGAAAACTTTTAATGCTTCTTGAAGAATTCAGAAATTGCATGGAAGTCATCATTTGTAGAGTTCGATGTTTAAAAACGCAGGATAATTTTAAAAGAAAAAATATTATAAACAGGAGCCATGATATGGTTATTCATATGTGGGATAAGAATGATCTTGACCAGAAAATCAATATCCTTTACTAAGTGTTCCAAGAAATGGGATTCATGATAAAACTTTCCAAAACAGAAAATATTATTTGAAATTGAAATGAAAGTAGTCAATGTCTGAATCCATAAAAATTCAAGATGTGAATGTATACGCATATACAAAAAATTCAAATACCTCCGAGCTTGGATCGATCACTCATAACAAATTTAGTAAATTTAAAAGAGAATAGTCAGGTCCTTAAACAGACTCGTCAGATCTGAAGGTGTATGATATGTCTCGGAAAGTGATACATTTGTTCGAAGTAGCAAAGTGGTTTTGGACTACTGTAACCGAGTAGGACAATCTAGCAGGTAACCGTAATGGACTGGTCCTCGTCGTAGTGGTAGGCAATAGGCGAAAACAATAGGCGTAGGCAATAGGCGTAGGCAATAGGCGTAGGCAATAGGTGTCGTCTTGTACCTCCACATCAGTCTGTATTTATGGCTGACACCAGCCAATCATATTACTTTGAGGAGGAACCCAGGTGTATGCATATTCATTACATCAGTGTATGTCATGCATGGCACCAAACCCATTCGCAAATATCTAAAACTGTTATCTGTATACAACTGCTTTCTCAGATCAGTGGTCAAAATGGCGTCTTGGCGAAGACCATTCTTCTTCGAAACTTATTATCTGGCGTATGAATCATAAACAAAGAACTGTGCCAAACAACAGAAAGGACGTCGCTTGAAGACATTATATATGTAATTTTGTTTTTGGGGGGTTTAAAAGACAGCATCAGCCCACAACGGAATTTTAAGAATTATATACAAGATAAAACGCAATAAACAGAGACAAAACGTATAAACTGCTTTAGTATGCATTTCAGACAAATTATTGCATATTTTAAAGAACATACGTATACAGAAATAAACAGTTTGTGCTTCTGTTGGTAGCAATATATTCTATCAGGGTACTCTCCCTGACGTCTGCCTCCTTTGACCGCCGAAAATGTAGAGAAACTATTGCTTTTTGTTTCAATTTTTGGTAAATTTTCGAATTCCAGTCGAATCCATTACATTCACTTACGTGCTAATACCCTTGGGAAAGGTATGAATCCTCTTCTTCTCCCTCCAGCCATGGGTAAATAGCAGGACAGACTGGGTTCTATAGCCTTGGATGACAACTGTTCTAGGAGAAGGACAACTTTGAATTCAAAACCTGCGAGGGTCGTATAGGGACCTTGTGGCACGTAGTGCACTAGGTCTCTGTAATCAGCATTTAAAAAGTGTGGATGGTCCTGCACGAAACCTTCACCACTATAATCAAATCTCATGTGATGTTGTCGGGCTATCGATTCCCTAGGAACTGATCTGCTTGACCCTCATATGTAGAATTCGACAGGAGAGTTGTGTATATATATATACATATATATATATATATATATATATATATTATATATATATATATATATATATATATATTCATTTACGTGCTAATACCCTTGGGAAATGTATTAATCTTCTTCTCCCTGCAGCGATAGGTAAGTATCAGAACAGACTGTGTTCTATAGGTTTGGATGAAAACTGATCTAAGAGAAAGATACCTTTGAATTCAACACCTGCGGTGGGTCGTTAGGGGACCTTGTGGCACGTAGTGCACCAGGTTTCTGTACCTGGCCTTTCATGTCGTTGGTTCTGCACAAAGCCTTCACCACTAAAATCAAATTATATGTGCTGGTGTTTGGCTGCCAGTTCCTAGGAACTGAGTTGCTTGACCCTCATACTTCGAATACGACGTGAGAATGTACCATTTATATATATATATATATATATATATATATATATATATATCACAGCCACTTTTAAAGTTTTTCTTGATCTTTTGATCTTTAGAATTTCTCTGAACTTACCTCGATCGAAAATAGATAATTGCTTGCTTCACTCTTTACGTTTGTCAGACAAGAAAAAGACTGTTCTAAGAGATTTCTTTTGAATAAAGAAAGATTAATACCAGAAAAAAAATGAACGTAAAAATTAAATTTATTCAAGATATATGTATCGATTAGGAGTGAAAATATGTTTTTTTGAAGTCCTCCAAACCCATTTTGATGTTCTTGATATCTAAGATTTCTAATTTAAAAGGGTTTTTTTTTTCTACTCAGATAAAAAAATATTATCTAATCACAAATACCTTTTAAACATGAAAACTTTTTTTTTTGAGTAAGCAAATATCTTGCCATATCTCAGCATGAAAGAAAATGAAAATCAGTGTTCGATCAGGGATTTTAAATGTTTTGATGATTGGCACAACACAATCCTCTTTTTTTTATTTTCCCCTGTTTCGGTAAATATCAATAAAATATCAGATGTTACTACAGTGAATCAATTGTTAGCTCTGCTGCTAAAAAATTCGATTAACTGTTTCATTCTAGGCCCATTTTCTTGGCAGAATCTATTTTACACATTTACGTGCCTACCGTTCGTTTATTCATTGAGTATTCCTGCCATATCTGGTTTGGTGTCTTTGCTATGTATCTAGAGATTCTTGGCAAAATATAAAGTATCTCTAATTTTATCTATCATCTCGTCTTCAGTCACTTTCCCACCGACGTAATGTCGCTTCTCTATGACATCTCTATAAATATTCTCCTGGAAATTGCACTGATATACTTTTCTGTTTGGTACTACGACTTCATGAATTTAAGCGCAATAATAGATTGACATATAAATCTCATCCTTTTAACGTTGAAATTGCTAGGTGTAACCGTAAGTTCTATGCTAACAGTTTCTTCCCTCAAACTGCTCGTTTATTGCTTAGCTGTCAACTCTCTCAGAATTGCCTCGCTGTATAAACTGAATATCCGGTGAGAAAACACTGGTTGAAATTACTAGATTATTTAAATGTAATACGAAATTAGCTTAGATTTTGGTATATATATTTGGCTATCCCAGTGCCTCTTGGATTTTCAGTGTCGCACTTTCTATCCTCTGTCAGAACACTTCCTACAAATCTAAATTTTTGGTATCTCCGAATTGTAATTTTTCGTTTGACTTTCATCCCTTTTCGAACAACCATGTATTCTATCTTTTTGCAGTTGATGTTTAGTCCTTTCTTCCTGCTTTCCTTCAGCTACCTTCTGTAGGAGTTTTTGTTGTTTTCTTCGTGTGTCTGCAATCAACACTGTCATCTATCCTATATTGTTAAGATTGTAGCCGCCAATAATGAATCGTGGTAGTAACTCTAATTATCTCAGGGTTGCCTCGCTGTATGGGCTGAATAAGTCCGGTAAGAAGACACATGCTTGTCTTAAGCCTCTTTCTATTTTTGTATATCTGCTGAACTCATTGTCTGCCCGTCTGCAGGCGATTAGTATACGTTCTTGATTAATCCTTCCCAATATCCTTCCCAAATATGTCAAGTTTGCTGAATTGTTCTAACAAATCTTTGTGGCGTATTTTATTAAACGCTTTTGCGTAATCTATAAAACATAGGTACACATCCTGCATTTGTATTGCTCATTCGGATAACGCTCTGAACATAAATATTGCGTTCCTTGTTCCAGTGTCTTTGACGAACCCGCACTGTTCTTGTCCTATTTCTGGTCTGATTCTGTTGCACGCTAATTTAGTCAGAAATCGGATAGGTTTTGTTATATAGCTCATTAGGCTGATTGTCAGATGGAATTCACATTCGTTTGCACATGGCTTCTTAGGACAGTCTCCTTAGAAGATGGAGACTTGAAGCAACAGAAATATGGTTCTACATAAGGATGCTGAGGATACTATGGACTGAACGTGTGAGCAAAGACGAAGTTTCAGAGAAAATGGAAACAAAAAAAAAACTTATACGTAGAATCAGGAAAAGACAGTTGAAATTTCTAGGGAACATAAATGTTTTTTTTGTTGTTGTTGTTATTTGGTACTGTTCTTTGTTACTGCTTTTGTAGCGCCTGACCCCGAGGTTTGAAAAAGGATTGTCTTCGATAAGAACAACGATCTTCATTCGTTGGGAGTCACTTTTAACTATTGATCTGAGAAAGCGGTGGTATACAGCTGACATTTTTAGATATTTCTGAACGGGTTTGGTGCCATGTATGATATACATATGAAAGTCTAGATCTGACGAAGCGATTTAGGAACATAACTGGTGTTCTTCGGTCAATGTTTTCGTTTTGTAGCAACTTGCGGTGTTGGGAGAAACTACCTCTGTCTCAGCCAATTCTATGTTCAATTTCCTTATCTCCTCTACTAAATTTGTTATAAGTGATCCATACACTAAATTTTTATGATGGATTCAGGGTCCGTGCTATATTGCTTTAACTTCAGTTTCAAGTTCCTGTTTTGGAAACGTTGATCTTGAGTCATATTTCTTGGATCACTTTGTGGAGGATGTTGATTTTCGGTTCAAGACCATTGTTTTCCCAATTATGAATACCTAACTCATCAATATAGAACCACCTTATCATCAGTACACTGGCCTCTGTAGGGTAGACAGGAACATTGTTTTCTATTGGTAGATTTGCTCAGGATGTGATATGAGATGGGCATTGATCATTTGATCAATGCCCATCTCTTTATATCTGTGCGTGTATATGTGCAGGAAGCGATCAACTAGATTGAGGATTATCTATCTATTGTATTCTGTTCATATCTATCTATATACCTATCCGTACAATCTATCTAAGTTTGTTTCTATCTATCTATCTATCTATTCCATTTTGTTATCTATCAGCGAACAGACTGAGAAAGCTAGCTAGCATTCCCAGTCTGTTCGCATCTATCTATCTATTTATCTATCTATCTATCTATTGTATTCTATTCATATCTATTTATATACCTATCTGTACAATCTATCTCAGACTGTTCATTTCTATCTATCTATTTATCTATCCCATTTTGTTATCCATCTATCTATTTATCTATGTCAGTCTGTTCGCATCTATTTATCTATCTATATATCTATTGTATTCAGTACATATCTTTCTATATACCTATCCGTACAATCTATCTTAGTCTGTTCCATTTTGTTGTCTATCTATTGTATTCTCTTAATATCTATTTATATATCTATCTGTACAAAATTATCTCTGTTCGTATCTATCTATCTATCTATCTATCTATCTATCTATCAATCTATCTATCTATCTATCTATCTATCTCATTGTTAGGCTGTTAGCCTATTGTCAACATGCCGGCTGGTATATCAATTCATGCCAGCATCCTGACATAGTGACTTGCGGCCATATCACGTTGAAACACCAGTTCTCGTCAGATCACCGAATTTAAGCAACGTCGAGCCTAGATGTGTGACCCCTTAGGAATCCCAGGTGCTTCGATGTGCGGGTGGTGTAATGGATAATAGCTCGGAATTGTTAATCGGAGAGCCGAGTTCCAATTCCAGTTGGGTTTGCTATATTCACTTATGCGCGAATACCCTTGGAAAGGTGTGAATCAACTTCTTCTCCCTCCAGCTAAGGGTTAATTAACAACAAAAATCACCCAAAAAGTTTCTGACAATTGAAAAATATTTTCTGACATTAAATAATCTGGAAAAGGTTGATAAACCGTAAAAACAAACTAATCGATCAAAAACACCTAAAGTGGAAAGGAAGTCGGTGTTTGAAATTTGCCTTCCAGACTAAGCTTTTAATTCTATCATTATTATTACCATTTACTTTACCGGGGGAAAATGAATTCATAAGAAGCAGTCTTTGTAAATGGCTGTTCAATTTTCAGCGGATTTCATCGTAAATTAAAGTATTAAAAGTAAATTAAAGTATTAAAATTAAAACGTATTTCTTGACTTTTTCTTAGAAAACGATTTGTTTTTCTTAGAAAAATCGTTATTTTTAGAATAAGAGTTTTTAATCATTTTAGAAATGAAGTAAGATTAATTTTGAAGATAAAATTTTGAATTTATTCTGCAATATTGCAGTTATTTATAATATATGTGTTATGTATTAATAGAAGGGTTATGGCCATACCACGTTGAAACACCAAAGTTAAGCAACATTGTACTTGAATGAGTGACCACTTCGGAATACCAGATGCTGTAAAATTTTAAATTTTTTTCAGCAATATTGAAGTTAAGTTGTTATGTTATAGCTGGCCACTCGTATTCGAGGACACCCGTATACTAGGGCGGCTAGCCAATCCCTATTGAATGCTCAGTCCCTCGGTCACGATGACTTGTGACTTCGTGCTAGCACAGCTATCGACGGCACCCAAGGGTTCCGTCTAGTCAATTTCACTCATAAGGCTTGAGTCAACACGTGATATGGTTTTTTTTCAAAGGTACCATACGCTGGCCCCTCCAGTCCGATACCATCAGGAAGTCTCCTTCCTGACAAATCGACCATGGTGAGATTCGAACCCGGGTCTCATGGAATGTGAACGTTCTAAACACTCAGCCACCTGTGATATATGTGTTGTGTATTAATAGAAGGGTTATGGCCATATCACGTTGAAACACCGAAGTTAAGCAACATCGTACCCAGTCAGTACCTAGATGAGTGACCGCTCCGGAATATCAGGTTGTAAGCTTAGATGTGTGGGTGGTTTAATCGATAACGGCTCAAAATTGTTAATCGGAGAGCCGAGTTCGAACTCCCGTTGGGTTCGTTATATTCACTTACG
>CAHIKZ030004601.1:1762500-1785000 GCA_903632075.3 Acanthosepion pharaonis
TAATTATAATAATAATAATAGCTGGCCACTCGTATTCGAGGCTAATCGTATACTAGGGCGGTTAGGCAATCCCTATTGCAGACTGTCGCTCATGCACATTTGTGTTTGTTCAACACCCACAGAGCCAACCTCTGGATTATAGTGCAACTATACTGATCAGGCCTTAGTTTCTGGGAGAGAGCACATAATCTGGTATGATCAATAGCTTGAACGAGCCCAGTACATAACTTTTAATTTTTATTAACATTTAGCACTCTGTATCATTTATAAATATTACTTCTCCCTTTTACTGTATATGGAACCCCCACAAAGTATAGTGTTTATTAGTTCTATATAATTGAAATTGCAGTCGCCTGGCTATCAATTTCAATCAAGATTGTTTTAGGTGTTGCCATAGAAGGTTATAACTACACAACCAAGAAATTGAAATTCAATTTACATTCACAGGACTAAGATTTTGCTTGGCGTAAATCTTAACATCTTAACATCTTACCAATGTAGGTATTTCCTAAAAGCGAAGAGACATGAAGTCATGTACTTAACATGACTTCATGACTCTTCGCTTTTTTTAGGTCTGAAGAGGGGTGGGGTGAAGGGAATTTTTAATATTAATCGAGTAACATTTCTATCAACTGAGCGCTATTTGTTTATGGTCGGATAAGCATTTTTTTTTTCTACTTTCTAATCCCGACCAGGGTAAGACGATAAACTACATCCGCGTCCTGGGTAAGACGATAAACTACATCCGCGTCCAGGGTAAGACGATAAACTACATTGTCTTTAATATATACTGGCTACTCGTATTCGAAGATACCCATCTATTAGTGCGGCTAGCCAATCCCTATTGCAGACGGTCGCTCAGGCACTCAGGTACATTTGTGCTTGTTCAACACCCACAGAGCCAACATGTGGTTTATACTGCAACTATGCTGAGCAGACCTTAGTTACAGTTTCCGGGAGAGAAAAAAATCTGAAAAACGCCAGCACAATCAAAGCCTCGGTCACGATGACTTGTGACTTCGGGCTAGCACAGCTATCGACGGTTCCCAATTTCACTCAAAAGGTTTGGGTCAACTCGTGGTATGGTCTTCAGGAACTTTCCAAAGGTACCGTACGCTGGGCTCGCCCCATACCCTCTCCAGACCGATAGCGTCAGAAAGTCACCTTCCGAACAAATCAAGCGTGTTGAGATTCGAACCCAGCTGTGCATGTGTGTCTATGTATGCGTATGTGTGTGTATTTGTGTGTATATATATATATATATATATATATATGTGTGTGTGTGTGTGTGTGTGTGTGTGTGTGTGTGTGTGTGTGTGTGTGTGTGCACAAATAGTAAGAGAGATTTATCGGAGTACTTTTTCGACTCTTTACTTGTTACGTGACTTGACATTTAAACCACATTTTCTAATTCGGTGTTTTCATTAAAATATCAGTCCTTTTTCTCAGGTTCTATTCAGTATAGCTGACCTACCCCAAATAGCTGTTATGTACAAATATATATAGAAAGAAAGCAAGAAAGCAAAAAAGAAAGAAAGCCTGAAAGAAAGAAAGAAAGCCTGAAAGAAAGAAAGAAAGAAAGAAAAAAGAAAAGAAAGAAAGATAAGCAAGAAAGAAAGAAAAGCAAGAAAAAAAGCAAGAAAACAAAAAAGAAAGAAAGAATGCCAGAAAGCAAGCAAGAAAGAAAAAAAGAAACAAAGAAAAAAGAAAAAGAAAGAAAGATAAGCAAGCAAGAAAGAAAGAAACAAAGAAAGAAAGAAAAAAAGAAAAAAGAAAGAAAGCCTGAAAGCAAGAAAGAAAGAAAGAAAGAAAGAAAAAAGAAAAAGAATGGAAGATAAGAAAGAAAGAAAGAAAAGCAAGAAAAAAAGCAAGAAAGCAAAAAAGAAAGAATGCCAGAAAGCAAGCAAGAAAGAAAGAAAGAAAAGAAAAGCAAGCAAGAAAAAAACAAATAAAGAAAGAAAAAAGAAAAAAGAAAGAAAGCCTTAAAGCAAGCAGAAAATAAAGAAAGAAAGAAAGAAAGAAGGCCAAAAAGCCAGCAAGAAAGCCAGAAAGAAAGCAAGAAAGAAAACAAGATAACAAAGAATCTTTGACTTTGTCTCCATTATTTTCTTCTCGTTCACTAAAAAAATGGATTCGGTTCCTATTTTTCTCCACACATGTTCGGCTATACCTGATTTCGCTTTCTCACATCACGTCTGCGGGTCGCGAGTAAAGAGATATGTCATCCCAGTTCTCTTCGCCCTGCTGGGCCTTAATGTCAATATTACCCCGAGTATATGAAAATAAAACACTTCAATATATACGTGGATTCTCATATATATTTATATAAAGAACAATATAGCCCATAAAAGAACAAAGATAAAGTTATGCTTATGTGTATATACATAGCTCAAAAGAAGAAAGAGAAAAATTTATTGGATTAACGTAGAATGTAGTTGGGTGAATACGAATGTAAGTGCGCTACGTGGTTTGATTGAAATTAAGTAGTTGGCTACCCGTGAAAAGTCTCCCTAGAGGAAGTCTGTTCAATGTCATGTACCTACTGCATTCTAAAGGTTATAGAATAAAAAAGGGAGAAAGAGGATTTAAATCACCTTTCTTTTATAGGCCTAAAGAGATCGTACATAGAGACATTAAACAAAGTTCATTAACAAACAACGTGTGGCAATCCCACATGGGTAACCCTACAATAGTGGGGTGCTACTAATTGCTTCTTTCTGCATGCCCCACGAGAATTTTTAATCATGTCATGCATCATTTAGTTTTCCTGACTTGAATCGTCTGAATTGGTGTCCCAGGGGCATCGTAGTGCAAATCAAACTAGTATACCCACAATAATAAGGATATGATTACACATTACATTTTATGTGCGTCGTTTCCCTGTGCATATCATTTTAAAGTTTTCTTTCTTTCAGGAGTCACATACCGTATGGTAGGAGGAGAGAACTACGGACGAGTGGAAGTCGCCCTTGGTGACACATGGGGTACTGTATGCGATACATCTTGGGACGACAATGAGGCTCGCGTGTTTTGCCGCCAAATGAACTTCACTGACGGGAAAGCTGCCCGTCGTGGCGCGTATGGCTTCGGTACTGGTCCCGTCTGGCTGAGTCATCTCCGCTGTACAGGAAACGAGACGCATTTACATCGCTGTCCGCACAGAGGCTGGGATAGTGAACTCTCTGAAGTCGAAGACGACATAACCGGAATTTTATCGACATTTTGTGCCAGCCACAAACGTGACGCTGGCGTGTTCTGCTTCAGTTCAGGTAGGCGTTTTTTTGTTTTTTTTTTACAATTCCATTTTTTTCCTAGGGAAATCTAAAGTGCAATATCATATCAAACTGGATAAGTTAGCTGAAATGCATTTTGCAAAAATCCTGATGAAGGTGAAAAATTATTAGCTGCCTGTCATCTCTGTGTATTGTCACACTGTGCCTAACAACCTCGTGCAAATTAACTGAAATAAAACTAATAATTCCGTTATTATTTACCTCTTTTCGAATTTCCCATGAAACATGACTCTGTGCACATGTTAATACTTCGTATGTCCATTCTACGAAGTCGTTCCTTGCAGATTGACCACAGATTCTCGATTGGATTTAAATCGGGAGAGTTTCCGGGCCAATCTACAGTACTTTGATTTACTCACTGGTAAGGCTTGCCAGTGTGTTCGTGCAGCATTACAATTTTCATACGCTTTCTTGGAGTAAAGTCCATCGCAGACAATGGCCGTAGGACAACTAATCGACAGTCGAGACAATAGAGTCTGGGCGTGGTAAATATTTTTAAGGCCAAACAAATT
Source organism: Acanthosepion pharaonis (assembly GCA_903632075.3). Taxonomy (NCBI): domain Eukaryota; kingdom Metazoa; phylum Mollusca; class Cephalopoda; order Sepiida; family Sepiidae; genus Acanthosepion; species Acanthosepion pharaonis. Next base: position 1,766,306 of record CAHIKZ030004601.1, read on the forward strand.
TCATTATACATCCTTAAAACAGATTCATATTACTGCACACTACTACAAATGACCTAATCTGAGGAAAAAATAGAAATCAATTACACCCTGTCACTCCAGGGGGTTTAAAACTGACTGTATGATGAAAGAAAGGAAACTAAAGCGCTTGTCTAAATTTGCACTAGGCTGTAAGAGAAAAAGTAATTTTTGTCTAGAAAAAGTCTAAATTTCATTCAGCGTCAAGCAGGGGTCAGCGTCAAGCGTCAAGCCGGGGTCAGCGTCAAGCAGGTGTCTTCTCTATACCCAATTCCCGTAGACTCCGTGAAGAGAACAGGGACACAATATCCCACACTAGGCATTGCTGTTATGGTTTCTGTATCAAGTAATAATTTTTTACGAAATGGAGTTGTTAGCCGGTACCCAAGCGGTTTTGAATCCAGAGCTGTCCTCTTGGCTGTCCTTCTTGACTTGTTACCAACTATGGTTAAAGATCCCAGTTTGCTATATCAGGGGTCGACAACCTTTTGATGACTATGTACCGACTTAGAGTTTTAAAATCATTCAGTGTGCCAACAGCATTTTTATACAAGTCAAGGTCACTATACCTGTTCTACAATATATTTTAATATATAGTATATATACTTTCGTATATATTAAAATTGAAACAGCTAAATATCTTCTTTGCGTTGTAGTAGTTATTGGTTCGGACTTTGTGATGTCATTTGCTGCTGCGTGCCACTGGAAATTGCTTGGCGTACCACGGGAAGCACGCGCGCCATGCGTTGCCGACCCCTGTGCTATATTTTTAAGAGATGTATTCATACTTTGCCAAGCGAAAGTGAATGCCATGAACTCGACTCTCAGATTTCTCGTTTCCAGGCGCTATTCGTTACACCACCGTAATACCCCGAGTCGTATCCAGTGTCTTACCCTGATATTTAGAAACATTTCAATTCTGATGATATCGAAATGTCATTGTCTATAATTGTAAGCTTTTTTTTAAGCCTCTTGATTCCTTGGGGAAGATAGGGCCGCAGCCACACCTCTCTAATGGACGCGGTTCCGGGTGATCCTCTTCAGCTCGGCTTCTGTCATGCCGGCTGCCTTCGTCTCTGCGTCTACACTTCTGCGACAAGTCTGTTTTTGTCGACCCACTTTTCGCTTCCCTTGTGGATTTCAGTCAAGGGCCTGCATGGTAATACTAGAAACAGGCTTACGAAGTATGTCGCCGATCCATCCCTATTTCTTTTTCTTGATGCCGATCTCGATTGGGGCTTGTCTCGTCCTGTCCCACAACTCGTCGTTGGAGACGACTTCCGGCCCCCTGGTATTGAGAATGTTCCTGGGACATCGGTTGGTAAATGTCTAAAGTTTGTGAGTGTAGGGCTTCGTTACCCGCCAGGTTTATGAGCCGTAAAGAAGGACCAACTTGATGTTGGTGTTGAATATCCGGATCTTCTTGTAAAGTGAGCAGGGCTGTTGATCTCCAGATTGACCGCAGAGTGTTGAAAGCGTGTTGGGCTTTGTTGATTCAGCACTTCATATCTTCATCTGTATTTAAAGTGATAGGTTCATGAAACGAAAAACCAGATCTAGAAGAGGTAAAATAATATGCCAACATAACAGGTTAAGACTTACTTGTCTCGTTATTCATCGTAAAAATACTCTAAGAAAATAAGCACAATTACTCAGAATGAAGCTGGCTTACCATCTAAGCGGTATGCAAAGCAACGATTACTGTCCACAAATAATGTAGTTGACTAAAATAAATGCTATCACTTCATAGCTACCGTAACTGGAATTAAAACTCGGCTCCCCGATTAAGAATTCTGAACCCTTATCCATTACAACACATACACATTCACGTTTACAGCACATAGCATTACCAAGTGTTCACCCGTACTGACCATGCTCGACGTTGCTTGACCCTGCCCACAAATTTAACTTGCCTTTCCTCTGCCCACAAATTTAACTTGCCTGTCCCCTGTCCACAAATTTAACTTTCCCATCTCCTGTCTACAAATTTAACTTGCCTGTCCCCTGCCCACAAATTTAACTTGCCTTTCCCCTGCCCACAAATTTAACTTGCCTGTCCCATGCCCACAAATTTAACTTGCCTGTCCCTTGCCCACAAATTTAACTTGCCTTTCCCATGCCCACAAATTTAACTTGCCTTTCCCCTGACCACAAATTTAACTTGCCTGTCCCATGCCCACAAATTTAACTTGCCTTTCCCATGCCCACAAATTTAACTTGCCTGTCCCATGCCCACAAATTTAACTTGCCTGTCCCCTGCTCACAAATTTAACTTGCCCGTCTCCTGTCTACAAATTTAACTTGCCTGTCCCATGCCCACAAATTTAACTTTCCTTTCCCCTGCCCACAAATTTAACTTGCCTTTCCCATGCCCACAAATTTAACTTGCCTGTCCCTTGCCCACAAATTTAACTTGCCTTTCCCATGCCCACAAATTTAACTTTCCTTTCCCCTGCCCACAAATTTAACTTGCCTGTCCCATGCCCACAAATTTAACTTGCCTTTCCCCTGCCCACAAATTTAACTTGCCTGTCCCTTGCCCACAAATTTAACTTGCCTGTCCCTTGCCCACAAATTTAACTTGCCTGTCCCATGCCCACAAATTTAACTTGCCTGTCCCCTGCTCACAAATTTAACTTGCCCGTCTCCTGTCTACAAATTTAACTTGCCTGTCCCCTTCCCACAAATTTAACTTTCCATTCCCGTGCCCACAAATTTAACTTGCCTGTCCCATGCCCACAAATTTAACTTGCCTTTCCCATGCCCACAAATTTAACTTGCCTGTCCCATGCCCACAAATTTAACTTGCCTGTCCCTGTCAAATTTAACTTGCCTTTCCCATGCCCACAAATTTAACTTTCCTTTCCCCTGCCCCAAATTTAACTTTCCTTTCCCCTGCCCACAAATTTAACTTGCCTGTCCCTTGCCCACAAATTTAACTTGCCTGTCCCTTGCCCACAAATTTAACTTGCCTGTCCCATGCCCACAAATTTAACAAGCCTGTCCCTGCTCCACAAATTTAACTTGCCCGTCTCCTGTCTACAAATTTAACTTGCCTGTCCCCTGCCCACAAATTTAACTTTCCTTTCCCCTGCCCCACAAATTTAACTTGCCTGTCCCATGCCCACAAATTTAACTTGCCTTTCCCATGCCCACAAATTTAACTTGCCTGTCCCATGCCCACAAATTTAACTTGCCTGTCCCCTGCTCACAAATTTAACTTGCCTGTCCCATGCCCACAAATTTAACTTGCCTGTCCCCTGCTCACAAATTTAACTTGCCCGTCTCCTGTCTACAAATTTAACTTGCCTGTCCCCTGCCCACAAATTTAACTTTCCTTTCCCCTGCCCACAAATTTAACTTGCCTGTCCCCTGCCCACAAATTTAACTTTCCTTTCCCCTGCCCACAAATTTAACTTGCCTGTCCCATGCCCACAAATTTAACTTGCCTTTCCCATGCCCACAAATTTAACTTGCCTGTCCCATGCCCACAAATTTAACTTGCCTGTCCCCTGCTCACAAATTTAACTTGCCTGTCCCATGCCCACAAATTTAACTTGCCTGTCCCCTGCTCTACAAATTTAACTTGCCCTGTCTCCTGTCTACAAATTTAACTTGCCTGTCCCCTGCCCACAAATTTAACTTTCCTTTCCCCTGCCCAAATTTAACTTGCCTGTCCCATGCCCACAAATTTAACTTGCCTTTCCCATGCCCACAAATTTAACTTGCCTGTCCCATGCCCACAAATTTAACTTGCCTGTCCCCTGCTCCAAATTTAACTTGCCCGTCTCCTGTCTACAAATTTAACTTGCCTGTCCCCTGCCCACAAATTTAACTTTCCTTTCCCCTGCCCACAAATTTAACTTGCCTGTCCCCTGCCCACAAATTTAACTTTCCTTTCCCCTGCCCACAAATTTAACTTGCCTGTCCCTTGCCCACAAATTTAACTTGCCTGTCCCATGTCCACAAATTTAACTTGCCTGTCCCCTGCTCACAAATTTAACTTGCCTGTCCCATGCCCACAAATTTAACTTGCCTGTCCCCTGCTCACAAATTTAACTTGCCCGTCTCCTGTCTACAAATTTAACTTGCCTGTCCCCTGCCCACAAATTTAACTTTCCTTTCCCCTGCCCACAAATTTAACTTGCCTGTCCCATGCCCACAAATTTAACTTGCCTGTCCCTTGCCCACAAATTTAACTTGCCTGTCCCATGCCCACAAATTTAACTTGCCTGTCCCCTGCTCACAAATTTAACTTGCCCGTCTCCTGTCTACAAATTTAACTTGCCTGTCCCCTGCCCACAAATTTAACTTTCCTTTCCCCTGCCCACAAATTTAACTTTCCTTTCCCCTGCCCACAAATTTAACTTTCCTTTCCCCTGCCCACAAATTTAACTTGCCTGTCCCATGCCCACAAATTTAACTTGCCTTTCCCATGCACACAAATTTAACTTGCCTGTCCCATGCCCACAAATTTAACTTGCCTGTCCCCTGCTCACAAATTTAACTTGCCCGTCTCCTGTCTACAAATTTAACTTGCCTGTCCCCTGCCCACAAATTTAACTTTCCTTTCCCCCTGCCCACAAATTTAACTTGCCTGTCCCCTGCCCACAAATTTAACTTTCCTTTCCCCTGCCCACAAATTTAACTTGCCTGTCCCTTGCCCACAAATTTAACTTGCCAGTCCCTTGCCCCAAAAATTTAACTTGCCTGTCCCATGCCCACAAATTTAACTTGCCTGTCCCCCTGCTCACAAATTTAACTTGCCTGTCTCCTGTCTACAAATTTAACTTGCCTGCCCCTGCCCACAAATTTAACTTTCCTTTCCCCTGCCCACAAATTTAACTTGCCTGTCCCATGCCCACAAATTTAACTTGCCTTTCCCATGCCCACAAATTTAACTTGCCTGTCCCATGCCCACAAATTTAACTTGCCTGTCCCCTGCTCACAAATTTAACTTGCCCGTCTCCTGTCTACAAATTTAACTTGCCTGTCCCCTGCCCACAAATTTAACTTTCCTTTCCCCTGCCCACAAATTTAACTTGCCTGTCCCATGCCCACAAATTTAACTTCCCTTTCCCCTGCCCACAAATTTAACTTGCCTGTCCCTTGCCCACAAATTTAACTTGCCTGTCCCTTGCCCACAAATTTAACTTGTCCCTGTCCCATGCCCACAAATTTAACTTGCCTGTCCCTGCTCCAAATTTAACTTGCCCGTCTCCTGTCTACAAATTTAACTTGCCTGTCCCCCTGCCCACAAATTTAACTTTCCTTTCCCTTGCCAAATTTAACTTGCCTGTCCCATGCCCACAAATTTAACTTCCCTTTCCCCTGCCCACAAATTTAACTTGCCTGTCCCTTGCCCACAAATTTAACTTGCCTGTCCCCCCTAAATTTAACTTGCCAAATGCCCACAAATTTAACTTGCCTGTCCCCTGCTCACAAATTTAACTTGCCCGTCTCCTGTCTACAAATTTAACTTGCCTGTCCCCTGCCCACAAATTTAACTTTCCTTTCCCCTGCCCACAAATTTAACTTGCCTGTCCCATGCCCACAAATTTAACTTGCCTTTCCCATGCCCACAAATTTAACTTGCCTGTCCCATGCCCACAAATTTAACTTGCCTGTCCCCTGCTCACAAATTTAACTTGCCCGTCTCCTGTCTACAAATTTAACTTGCCTGTCCCCTGCCCACAAATTTAACTTTCCTTTCCCCTGCCCACAAATTTAACTTGCCTGTTCCCTGCCCACAAATTTAACTTTCCTTTCCCCTGCCCACAAATTTAACTTGCCTGTCCCCTGCCCACAAATTTAACTTTCCTTTCCCCTGCCCACAAATAAAACTTGCCTGTCTCCTGTCCACAAGTTCTTCTATAGCAGTAGGAGACAGAGTAATTCTCTAACCCTTTCTTTAAACTTCTAGCAAGCCTCACTCTGAGATGCGTTGAAGCATGGTATATGTTTCTAAACAGGGAGAATGTGAAGATAGAGAAAGCGATAAAGCTCTCGCGCGTTTAATGAATGCTTTATCGAAATGACGGTCTGGTATATTTTATAACGATATATCATTAAATATACAAGACCGAAATGGTTAATCACAATAATAAAAGCTACAAATCTGTGGAATTTCCACGGGTGTCGCTCTACATAATAAAACAGATGACATAAAAGTCTGTGATGCCACAGATATCTACCCATTCATACATGCTGAGGAATGAAAATCAAGTAACATGTATAACATATCAAATTTCACTCAGAATTAAACACATTCTAACTGAATGTGCTCGCTTAGCCCATATGAAGCGTAAACGCTACAAGGAAAACAACATGAGAAAAGTATTTGAAAATACATAATGCCCTACCAAACACCCACATTAGATCATTTACAAACTCTATATCTATAAAACATAACGTTTTCTCTGAAAGTATAAAATTATTTATAAAATATTTGTTGTTGAAGAAATTGCGTTTAATATGTTTAGGTTTCAGCATAGAGGTGTCGATATGTCGCTAAACAAAAACACCCAAACCAATAAAAATGCATGCAAAAATGAGGCCGTAAAACACTGTTTTTTTTTTTTTCAGTTTTGCTATCAATTTTATCGTTCTGACCTTATGCAAATGCAAATTTAAGTATAAAATGTTGAAGGTTTACATTAGAACTGAAAATATGAATTTGTCCGTGACCTTCAAGGTCACTGTTGAATAAGACTTCATTGTGAAAATATGTATAAAAAATATTGCGAAATTATATTATTATTATTATTATTATTATTATAATCTTTCTGCAGTGCGCCTGAGTATTGGGGTTGATAGAGGCTCCAGCAGTGGGGCTATCGAGGTGGAGCGTAACGGAAAATGGTACTATGTTTGTGACGACGGATTCACTGACGCTGCAGCTCAAGTGGTGTGTCATAGCCAGAAATACCTGTACGGTCGCACAGTGCCCGGTTCAGGATTTGGAAAAGTGAGCTCTATCTCTATTGCTATGACTCACGTCGTGTGTAAAGGGACGGAGAGCACGTTGTTATCCTGCAACTATAAATGGGGTGAACCTGACCAGTGTAAAACCGGACATTACGCTTCGGTCGTCTGCTTTAACAAAACAGAAAGTTCTGGTAAGTTGTTGTTGCTTGCTTTCTTCTTCTTCTTCTTCTTCTTCTTCTTCTTCTTCTTCTTCTTCTTCTTCTTCTTCTTCTTCTTCTTAGCAAATTAGCCGTGTGCCGTAAAATCCTAATCTTAATGTATTCAAATTTTCGTTTTAATATAGGAAGGGCTTACAATAATATGAAAGGGGGGGTAGCTATAATAAAATAGCAGGGAATACCTATAATTATATAGGATGGGTAGCAATAATAATATAGAGGAGGTAGCAATAACATGGGAGGGGGTAGCTATAATAATATAGAAGGGGGATCTATAATATAGGAGGGGATAGCTATAATAATATAAGAAGAGGAGCTATAATATGAGAGGGTTAGCTATAGTAATATGGGAGGGGGTAGCAATAATAGTATAGGAGGGTGTAGCAATAATAATATAGGAGTGGGTAGCAATAATAGTATAAGAGGGAGTAGAAATAGTAATATAGAAGGGTTTGCAATAATATGGATGTGTTAGCTATAATAATATAGGAGGGGAGCTATAGTCATATTGGAGGGGGTATCAATAATAGTATAGGAGGGGGTAGCAATAATAATATGGGAGGGTGTAGAAATAATAATATAGAGGGGACTTGCAATAATATGGGAGGGGTAGCTGTAACAATATAGGAGGGGGGTATAATATTGGTGGGTTAGCTATAGTAATATGGGAGGGGGTAGCAATAATAATATAGGAAGCCGTAGCAATAAATTGGGAAGGGGTAGTAATAATAATATAAGAGGTGGTGTCTATAATATTATAGGAGGTAGCAATAATAATATCGGTGGAGGTAGCTATAATAGTATAGGGGGTAGCAATAATAATATGGGTGGAGGTATCTATAATATTATAGGGGGTAGCAATAATAATATGGGTGGAGGTAGCTATAATAGTATAGGGTGTAGCAATAATAATATGGGTGGAGGTAGCTATAATAGTATAGGAGGGTGAAGCTATAATAATATTGGAAGGGGCTGCAAAAAGTTATCGCACTTTCTTAAATATGACCAAATATCAAAATTTTCGTTGTAACCCCTTCTTCATTTGGGAAAGAACTTTTCAGCACACCTGCTTGGATTTTTTTTTGTTTGTTTTTGTTTGTTTTGTTTTGTTTTTGTTTATTTTTTTGTTGATTTTATTGTTTTCGTTTTCAATGTTTTATGTGAATGATAAAAATTCGGGTGGGAAAAAATCTGAAGACGGAAAGTAAATAAATATATTTTGGCACGAAAGAAAAATAAATAATACAAAATGGTGGAGTGCTTTCAGATATGTCTGAAATATTCGACTAAACTCAGAAAACGCCTTGGAATTTGACAGATATGAAGAAGATTGACGATTCTTTTCGAAAAACATGAATTTGGCGTTGGTACTTTGTATAAAAGAAAACATTTCATATTAAATATTTACACCATTCAAATGCAGGATTATTTTTTTCTTTGCAGAGTTTGCTATTCGTATTTCCTCTGACAGCATTTCTTCTACACACCACGGTATCCTGGAAGTTCGGGTGGACGGCATTTGGGGACGAGTTTGCAATAAACACTGGACGAACACAAATGCTGATGTGGCGTGCAAAGAAATGGGTTACCAAGGAGGCATTGCTTATTTGCACATCATTAAAAACTTCAATCCCATCATGCTTAGCAATGTGCGCTGCAAAGGTGACGAAGCTTCTATTAATGAATGTCCTCATATCAAATATGATCATGGCGAGGGATGCGGATTCCATGATTTTGATGCAGGAGTCCTTTGCTATAACAAAACAGGTGAAACATTTTGGACTTAAATTGAAATAGTTTTGGCTTACTTCTTTCGATAGAAAAAAGGAAGGGAGATAAGCGTGTAAGAAATAAGGACTCGGTAATGAGGGTGAAAGAAAGAAAGAAAGAAAGAAAGAAAGAAAGAAAGAAAAAAGAAAGAAAGAAAGAAAGAAAGAAGTGTGAAAGAAAGAAAGAAAGAAAGAATGAAATGAGTGTGAAAGAAAGAAAGAAATGAGAAAGAAAGAAAGAAAGAAAGAAAGAAAGATAGAAAGAAAGAAATGAGTGTGAAAGAAAGAAAGAAAGAAAGAAAGAAAGAAAGAAAGAAAGAAAGAAAGAAATGATTGTGAAAGAAAGAAAGAAAGAAAGAAAGAAAGAAAGAAAGAAAGAAATGAGAGTGAAAGAAACATGAGGAGAAAAGAAAGGAAAATGTAGAAAAATGAAAGATATGGAAATGAGAAAGAGAAAGAAAAAGGAAAGTGAGAGTGAATGAAAAAGAAATTGGGTTGAATAAAGAAAGAAAGAAAGAAAGAAAGAAAGAAAGAAAGAAAGAAGATACATGAATGAAATATATGGAAATATAAGTGAAAGAAAGAAAGAAAAACTGAAAAATAATATCGTATACATGTTCATCTTATACATCATTACAACGTTTCGACTACTTTCTCATACCTTTTTCAGGTCTTCAATATCGTCTTAACGGTGGCGATGAATCAAGTGGTCGAGTCGAGATTGAGTATGATGGCAAATGGGGAACTGTGTGTAATCAATTTTGGAATGCTTCTGACTCACTGGTTTTCTGTCGTCAGCTTGGCTTTATCGATGGCTATAAGCCCAGCGTTAAGACCACACGCAGCATACTGCCCTCACTCCATCATTGGCTCAACGGTGTGTTTTGCCTGGGCACCGAGGAGAATCTCCTCAACTGCCTTAACTCCGGATTCGGGAGTACCTTCCTCAGTCGGTATTGCAACAAGTTTTCCCGACCCACCGACGTCTATCTCAATTGCTACAACACGACAATAAGTAAATCTTATTTTTTATTAATTTTGATTCTTTTGCAGAAAGGGTTTTTTTTTTCTTTCTTTAAGTATCGTATCTATATAGTGCATGGGCGGTCATGGCTCTCTACAAATCCCTTTTGTCGCTCTAAGCAATGCTTGTCTATATACTATATACTATATACCTTCCAGTCCATATACTGCCATCCATTTACACAAGTTAGTTAGGAAGGTTATTCAGTGTTTCTTTCTGTTCCTCTTGCCTTCAATATATCAGCCTCCGTCCGACAGGATTCGAACCTGTATCCTCTACGGAACTGTCATATAGCTTGACGTGCTTTTACCGAGTGACGGAGGACGCATATTTTCTATGAAAATTTCTCGGACATTCAGGCCGGTAAATGTTGTTAATACTGTTTATTATAAACAGAGCATTTACTTAAATATTTGTATCTATAAAACATCGTATAAGCATAAAAATGTCTCAGAATAATTATCGGACTTTGTCCATTTCATAATATATATATATATATATATATATATATATATATATATATATATATATGTATGGAAATATTTTGTAAACTTATTTTAGCTTGGCACAAGTTCAGATTGAAGGACTTACGGAAGGATGGCTCTTGACTGAGGGTATCATCCTTCATCAACCTCACTGGGACAAATCGATACATGCAACATCTGTGGCCCTGTATGCCTCTCACACATTGGCTTTCGAAGCAAAGACGTTGTATGAGAGTCGAACAAGGGAAATCAATGTTCCTTAATTGCGATGTCGCTATTAACAACAACGAAGGATTATGTCGATGTTATGTCAAAAAACAAATTGTTTTGTGCACTGAGGCAAATGCACTTCATTTTAAAACAAATTCTGGAATTTAAATTTTCGTTTTTTTTTTTAATAGGGTTCACCCAATACGAGGCCCGAGAGTTACTCAAGGTAGAGGGTTACTGAATGCAAGATAAGATGATAGAAAGTGAAAATTCTGAGAATAAAGGAAATAGATAACGTTTTCATTTCTTATTTTTTTAACAAAATTGTTCTTACCTTCTTTTTTTAAATTATTTTATTGAGGCTGGCTAGATAATCTAGTTCGTCTTCTTATTTAACCCATAGATAGAATCAGAAAATATAGATTCGTGCCTTTCTAAAGGGAACCCAACTGATGGAATTTGAAATCTGATCACCTATCCGAATTTCAGGGCCGATAACCGCTACAGTACTCTCATATTAGTGATGTCATGATTAACAAGCTTGTCTCGCTAGATCAATTGACTGAATAGTGAGTTCGATCATCACTGGGTGCCCATACATTCGGCCTTTTGCCATATCTAAGCTACGCTTAGAAAATCATTTGGGCACCTCAAAGTGTCATTGTAAGCAAATTTGTCTCGCTAGATTAATTACAACTGAATAGTGAGTTCGATCCTCACTGAATGCCAACTGCTTTTGGCCTTGTACCGCATTTAGGCTACTCTTAGAAAAATCACCATCGACATTCTGTTGCGATGTGGGTGCGCTGAAAAATATCCCCTTTATATTTATGCTTTGCATTTTACCTGTAGCCTTTACGAGTACCCCCTATGTGTGCGTATGGGTGTGTCCTAGAGAGACAGAGATAGAGAGAGAGAGAAAGATTTAGACTTGAGAGTCCATCAAGTAAAAAAAAAAATAATAAAATCATTTTTTTCCTCTGGCAGATATCACCGACATTCGACTCGTAGGAGGATCAACCCCCGACATTGGACGTGTAGAGGTATACGTCGAAGGACCCAACGAATGGGGCAGTGTCTGCGACGATATGTGGGATGATACGAATGCCCTGGTCGTGTGCCGTGCCCTTGGTTACACCTCCGGCACGGCAGTTGGTAAAGGCAGCTTTGGACGTGGTATTGGACCCATCTGGTTGGACAACGTTGTGTGTGATGGCAGTGAATCCTCCCTGATGCAGTGCAAACATCGAGGAATTGGCACGCATAACTGTGCACATCGGGAAGATGCAGGGGTCATTTGTCACAGTGAGTTAAAAAGTTTACGATTAATTTTCAATTAAAAATACTTAGCAAATCAAATTATATAAATTATTAAAAACTTAAATTTAAAATCCCAAAATAATTACAATCAAAAACAAATAAAAATTTAAACGATTGTAAGTAATCATTATATATATATATATATATATATATATATATATATATATATATATATATATATATTCAATACTTAGTGGAAAGTGCTCAATATCAGTTATATAGCTAACATATTCAGTTCTATGGATATTAGTTTTTTCTAATGCTAATATCCATACAATTTAATATATATATATATATATATATATATGTGTGTGTGTGTGTGTGTGTGTGTATGAATGTGTGTGTGTGTGTGTGTGTGGTGTATCTGTGGGTGTGGTTAAAGGAGGTTGATATCAATAAGTCTGTAGCCTGAAAAACAGTAGGTTAATATTCACCACTGAATCAAGGGAATTTACAAGGGACGATATAATGTTGAAAAATAAATTACCTTAAATGTTTTTTTTTTTCATAATTAGAATGCGGACTTTAATGTACCAATCAAAGTATACAATTTATATTTGAACGTATGGATATATATATATATATATATATATATATATATATATATAGATAGATAGATAGATAGATAGATAGATAGATAGAGAGAGAGAGAGAGAGAGAGAGAGAGATAGATAGATAGATAAGTAATATTAATGATCAATATATATGTGTGTGTGTGTGTGTGTGTGCAGGTATGTAGAAAAATAGGAAAGATCACGTTAGGTTAATAATCCGGAGTTCTTTCGTATTTTTGCTTTTATTTTTAAAAAAACAGTGCTCCATACAGAAGTAGTGCATAAATATTATAATTATTTTTTAAATATGATTCCTTCGCTACATAAGAGTTCTCATGTTTCAAAAACGAGAGCCGAAACCCTCAATATAATTATTAAAAATAAATTGAATTAAAGTAACAAGACCTGTTTCATCCTCAAGCGAAAATTTAAGAATGTGTGTGTGTGTCTGTGGGTGTGGTTAAAGGAGGTTGATATCAATAAGTCTGTAGCATGAAAAACAGTAGGTTAATTTTCACCACTGAATCAAGAGCATTTACAAAGGGACGATATAATGTTGAAAAATAAATTACCTTAAGTTCCTAAATTTTCGCATGACGATGGAACAGGGCTTGTTACTTTAATTCAATTTAATTTTGATAATTATATTGAGGGTTTCAGGTCTCGTTAAAGATCCGTATTAAATACAGTCTTGTTGGTGTGTCTTGTTTAACCAATTAAATGTCACATCTATGCTAAATAGAAAAGTAAGCTTGAGGGTGGAGATGGCTGAGTTATTTTTTCATGTTAAATGATAAACCAGGACAACAGACAGGCCAACATAGACGATTGCGGAAAATATCATAATCCCTTTTAATTAAAAAATAATAATACATTGCTCTACTTTACATTGAGCACTTTTTTAATAGTAAATGCTACAAACAGTGGATTTTTGCTCCATCTGTTCCTTCACTCATATATATATATATATATATATATATATCAAATATGTGGTGCAGTTCAATTTATATTACAAAGAATCATTCATACAAAAAGTATTTTTGTAAGAATGATTCAATGAAATATATATATATATATATATATATATATATATATATATATATATATATATATATATATATATAAAAATATAGTTGTAGTAGTTTTATAGTATGCTATATTTATGGGTAAAAATGGTCAATATCATGGATAGAACGTATGTAAATTTAAAAGTGGACTTCATGCCAACACCCAGTGACGACTGTCTGTTTCATGCTTAAACACAATTGTCAGGGCCTGATATATATATATATATATATATATATATATATATATATATATATATATAGGTGTGCTATATTTATGGGATAAAGTGCTCAATATCAGAGATAGAGCATGTGTAAATATAAAACTGAACATTAAAGTCAACACCTAGAGGCGACAGGCTGTTTCATGCTAGACGCAATCGTCAGGCTACCCTGACCTGACGATTGCGTGTAGCATGAAACAGCCTTCAATGTTCACTTTTATATATATATATATATATATATATATATATATATATATATATATATACTGCTACTATATATATATATAGTAGCAGTAGTAATAACACAAAAATAAGTAGTCTACTCCCGAAGAGATACACGTAAAGCGCCACCTCGGAAAACAGACCTCAGAGCAGTAATGTCAGAGCGTTTAATCATAATCCTCCGGTATAGGTTGACCGACTTTGACTATCAGCTTCCTGCGATTTTGTCATACCTGAACTTACCTATTCTATTATTAATAGACTCTCCCACACATAATAAGTAGAAGTAGTAGTAGCGGTCGCCAGTTGGGCTCAGTGGTGTTGAGTGAGTCAGTCGATGTCGGACATTGAAGTATCAACCATCACAACTAGATTGCTGCGTCATTAACTCTTATTTCAAGTTCCTAACGTTTTGTACGTCGAACCTAATTTAAGACGACTTATTGAAATACAAGCCTCCACTGTGAAAACTACTCTACAACAGATTTGTGCCTGCATTCTTCAGACGGTCTACGTTAGACATTGAGAGATATGGGGTTTAATTTCCGGCTATTTTATTCAGCTAGACTTCTCTGTTAAATAATAGTAGCCGGTGAATACACATAATATACACCAGCTAAAATCCCCGAGGTGGGGATACTCATACAACCATGGCGCTCAGGAAATGCACAGTCGAAGTTGGTTAAACTTTCACCGAAAGATTTCATATATATATATATATATATATATATATATATATATATAGAGAGAGAGAGAGAGAGAGAGAGAGAGAGAAAGAGAGAATGAGTCAGAGACTCTTATACCTAAGATTTTACCACGAGGCACGGCAGAGAAAGGGAAATTTAACACATTATATACGTGCTATAGAAACGCCATACCGTCCGCCATAGCGCTCAATTCTTCCGAAGAACAGCAGCAGGCGTTCAAAATTACATTTTCTACATAGTGCTCAATCGGCGAACTAGTCATTCATAGACAGCCTCTTTCGCTGTATCAGAGCTCATCAGTGTGACTAGACATCCGATATATATATATATATATATATATATATATATATATATATATATATATATCCGATGTGATATATATAGTAATATATATAGTAATATATAAATTACAACGTTTACAGCATTAATGCAAAAAAGGGCTTGAAACCGATAGCAGAGCGATGATTATTTATTTATTATAATTTTATCATATAGACAAAACCACTTCACGCACTACAAAGATGCAACTTCGTTTCAGTGCATTCCAACTGCACTTCGACGGATTGAGAATCGAAAATGGTTATGAACAATCCTGCTAGTAGGCAAGCCGTATATGAAAAGTCACTTCCTTTTTCCATTTGTTCGAGAAGAAAAATATACATAAAATAGGTGACGGAATGAACAATAGTATTTGTTTATGGCAATTTGGTGAAGAATGGATTGGGTGTTTAATGTTGACTGGTCTGTGGAGATTTTTCTTGCCGATAAACAACGGTCAAAAGTTTAGGCACATCATCTCACACCCAATCCATTCTTCACCAAACTGCCTGATCTGAAGATTACGTTGAAGCATGAAGCAGACTGTTACGCTTGGTGTTGGCATCAGTGTCCACTTTTACATTTGCAGACACTGAATATCTGATATTGACCACTTTTTTAATGCCATTATGCCATTGTTGTATTCATTTGTCGACGCGTATTTCTTTCATGTTGATTTAAATTTCGTTTTATTGCAATAACCAGACCGTCATTCTACGATTTCTAATAACCAGCGCAGATTAAAATAAAGAATTTGAAAGAATTTCTGAAAGTTGAAAACCACTCGTTTGTCTAAATAAAGCTGCTAAGGTACCAAACGGCCAAATAAAAAATGAATGACTACATCCGAAAATGTCGGTAGCCTAATCAGTAAGGCAGCTATGTCAAAAAGAAAAGGTATGCGAATTCACGACTCACCACAAGCTTTTTCTATATTTCCGATTATTGTTGCTTGCTTACAGATGTAGAGTGATGGTCCAAGATTTGCAAAATTAAATTAAAAAGATAATATTAGTCTTCAATGTACAAGAAATTCTGTTGTATATGTATCTCAGAATAAGGCAAAAGCCACAGTTTATAGTACTTGTGTTGATTTGATTTCATATATTTTCTAATTTATCTTTGACAGCTTCACTGGTTCCACCAACTATTTCTCCTGCCGGCTCCAACATTACGTCGCAAGTACCCACTACAACAACAGGTATGCGACCATCGGGTATGACCACGGTCCCATCAAAGCCTACTACATCGGTACGGCCAACGAACCCAGCAGCTACTACTATTCCCAAATCTAGCACGACCGCTACAACCTCTAAAAAATCCACTACGACTACCTCCAAGGAAATCACGCCCAAACCTACATCAGACATTACACCGACGTGGTTATCGACCGCCAGTCAGGGTTCGACGTCACCTGCGACGAGTACGTTCCTGCCGACGCCTATGTCGTCAACGCCGGACGGTTCTGAGAAGAACCGGTCAACGTCTTACACGACGCAGGCGGCTACTAAACCCAGTATTGGCCTGGCCATTATATTACCTGTATTGCTACTGTTTGCGATCGTTCTAGCCGTATCGGTCTTCCTGTGCCGTCGTTACCGACAGCACCTGTTTCGCAAAAAGAGCTTTTCCCGACACCGTTTGCGAGAGGAGATCGTCGAACAGAGCCAGGACGGAAGCCTTCAGGTTAGCAACCAGTTATACGGTCTCGAGACGCACGATCTTCGCGGTCCCTTCTCTAAAGAATTCACCCCGTCTTCAGGCGGCAGCAGGCGAGGAGGCGGTCCATCCGGGGCCGAACAACTGGACCTCAAGAAAAACGGAAATGCTTACTATACGAAGCAAAAGGGTCACGAAGGATTCGACAACCCGCTGTATGGGGCTTTTGATTCCCAGGGTAGGATGACGTCGTTCGATCAGGAATTTCAGCCGAATCCCCCATTGATGGGCAGTGATTCGACCGATTTCTCCTTCCAAAGTGACAACAGTGGTCGAAGATTCAGAGACGACAATACAGACGAAAGCGTAGCATAAAAGAGAATGCTGAATAATAAAGAAAAACAAAGAGAGGAAGAAAACGTTAACAAAAAAGAAAGAAAAAAAGGTTAAGAAGGAAAAGGGAGGAAAAGAAAGAAAGAAAAAAGGTTAAGAAGGAAAAGGGAGGAAAAGAAAGAAAGAAAAAAATCCAAGAAAGAAAGAAAAGAAGGAAAGAGATTGACTAATTTCTAATCACAACGATGGTTACCAATTATGAGAAGCGAAAAAAGAAAAGCTTTTTTACCAAAAGGGCTATACGTCGACTTTTTAAAATACTTTTACTTTTTAAAAGTAACATCACTACTACTGCTACCAACACTGACGATGCTACAACTACTAATACTGCTACTACTACTAATGTGACTAATCCTATGACTACTACTGCTACTAGTGATAATCGTAACAACCACCGGAAGTGACATCATTTTGACTCTTAACCTGTTACATTTTTTGAATCAAACAATACGTAATGTTCGCGACGGTAAGCATAAAAGTAATGGAACGCGGGAAAGAAACGAATCATTATTTTTATTTTTATTTTTGTTTTAATATTTTTTTATTTTTTATTTTTTTATTTTTTGTTTGTTTGTTTGTTTTTTTAAGATTATGACACCTCCGAACAGAATCTACTGTTTAACGTTTTGAAACTGGGAGAAAAATTATAGGCCTACATTTTAAAAAGCCAATAATAGATTATTATTATTATTATTATTATTATTATTATTATTATTATTATTATTATTAAACACTGATCATATCGATTATCTTACACTGCTGAGATACGTTACATGAAATCCCGAGCTTTCTCGAATAATCTCGTGCAGTCTCGTTCAGAATTTGTAAAGCTTAATTCAATACCTCTTCAGATTATGATATTTTTCGGAACCGTACAGAAATCAGTAATAATTAAAAAAAAAAAAAAAAAAAAAAAACTTGGCAAAACAATTTTCTTTTTCTGTTTCATCACGAAAATGTTATGTTTCTTACGTAATAAAGAAAAACAATGCCTTTTAATATTTAAGGAACCAGACTGACGAAAAATCTACATTTAACAAGCTTTTAATCTTCAATGTTCTAGGACTTTAAAATCTCTATTTTCACTGAAATGATTAAAACAATACGGCTTCAATATATTTTTCAGATTTGTTCGATTACAAGCGATATAAAGAAAGAATATAATAAGGTATATTGATTGTAATATGCAGGATAACTCATTTTAATATCATCACTATTAACATTATTATTATTATTTTTATTATTATTATTATTATCTAATTTGCTGTTTGAAACACGCTTATACCTGAGATCTATGGCGAAGGATTTTTTTTTCTTAGAAAGTTACTGAGTGTATTAAATTGAGAGATATTTTCTGTTGATGTGAGTGTTGTCTATTGGCTTAATCATTATATCTCAGATAGTGAAGGGTTTCATGGAATTTTCTTAATACTTCTAAATACTTTTTAGTTATTCGAAGTTCTATTATTATTGGAATAGCGGTTTTATTTCAATGCCCTTTTCCTGAAAATTTTCTTTCCAAATTCTTATATTTTGAAAGTTTTTTCAAATTCTTTTGCTGAGGTGTTTTTTTTATGAGACAAGAT
>CAHIKZ030004601.1:1790000-1792500 GCA_903632075.3 Acanthosepion pharaonis
GACAACTGTTTATAGAACCTCAATGTAAGCAGCAGAATTTACTCTAAGACCTTGTGGGAAAAAATGTTTTTTTTTTCAGACACATGCAGCTTTTTGGCAACTGACCTCATTGATTGACCTCGGTTTTCATCAATTGTCTGCTTGACATCCTGAATAAATTCGGATGTTCTCACTTTATCAGAACGTGCAGAATGTCTTTTACGTTTTCATACAGACATTGGGGAACTGTCAGCGTCTTCTGACTCTTTTCGTATCTCGTGGACAAAAGATCTTGCAACTTTGAGGAAACGTGCAATATCCAAATCGCTATGATCAGCCTTTAATGCCAAAATCGCAGCATGCCTTTTCATTTCATTTGTTACCATAAGGTTTACCATTCTTGATTTCTGAAAAATAAAAGCATTAGAAGTTAATGGGAAGCAGTATTAATCTTAAATCTGTATGTTCTCAAATACCAGTCGCACTCTGTATATACATACAATGTTCATTTGTTTATGTAACTTAATAGAAATGTATTTTCAAATGTATGCATGTGTGGTGCGTGTTTATATGTATACGCATGTGGTGTGTGTGTGGCTAAACGAAGTTGATATCAATAAGTCCGCAGCTTGAAAAATAGTTGATTAATATTCACCACTGAATTAAGGGCATTTACAAGGGAAGATGTAATGTTGAAAAACAAATTAATCTTAAAATAAATGTTTATATATATATATATATATATATATATATATATATATATATATGTATGTGCGCAGGTATGCAGAAAATAGAAAAGAACACGTTGGGTGCATAATCCAGGGTTCCTTAGTATTTTTGGTTTATTTTTAAGAAGACAGTGCTCCATACAGAAGTAGAGCTTTATTATAATAATATTTTTTGATTATTTTTAATCAAAAATATTATTATATATATATATATATATATATGTGTGTGTGTGTGTGTGTGTGTGTGTGTGTGTGTGTGTGTGTGAGTCTTGGACACTGTACCGCATATACATCAAGAAGCTGGAGAACGTCCAGATGCGAGCTCTCTGTTCCATATTCGGAATTCTGCGTTACCAACCTTGAGGTCCTGGATCGTGCTCACTCCTCAAGCATTGAGACACTGCTCATTAAGGCCCAACTCCGATAAGTCATGTCATCCGCATGGAGGAGGAGCACCGCTTGCCACGACGCCCGCTGTACGGAAAGCTCGTACACGGCAAGAGAAACCAAGGCTGTCCAAAGAAGCGGGACAAAGACACTGTGAAAGCAAATCTCAAGGGTTGCAAGCTCGAACTCAAAGAATTAGAGAAGCGCGCCAGTGATCGACCATGTTGGCGAATCACAATCCATGATTCTGCTGTCACCTTCGAGGATGCGTGACGTCAGAAGCTCACTGCTGCCAGAGATTAAAGCGACAGGACATCGTCAGCAGGGATTGCGACAACGAACTTTCAGTGTCCCCACTGGTCTAGACTCCAGCTTGATGTTGCGGTGCCACCTCCAAGTTCACAAATGAAATGCAGAAGGACAACCGATATATATATATATATATATATATATATATATATATATCGTAAAAGTTTATCTCTTAGATGCTTGATGTTACCTTTAGCATCCCGACTCCAGAGTTTCGTCCATTCTTCAAGGGGTATCAGCAATTTACTATATATATATATATATATATATATATATATATATATATGTGTGTGTGTGTGTGTATGTGTGTGTGTGTGCGTTCGCGCGTGTGGTAATAAGAACAAAAATAGGTTTACGTCTAACAAGACACGCCAACTAGTAAATTACTGACGCGTTCAAGGGATCTTTTTCTTTTTTTTTCAAATAAGGTGCTCTATATCAAAAAATTTTTTAAAAAAAACCGACCGACATTTGTCGTATTCATTTTCTAAAGATTTTTTATACAAATGCTTTTTTATTAAACGCCAAGATTAAAAAATACAAAACTAAGTAACTTCGAATTCAATGATGTCACGTACAAAAGTCTTTAGGACAAAATAAGTTTAAAACTCAGATGACGCTAATAATTTTACCCTGACAAACAGAAGAGGTCATTTGAACAAGTTTTACCTATCTCTTCAATATATATATATATATATATATATATATATATATATATATATATATATATATGAGTCTCTGTGTGTGTATGTGTATACAAATTCTGATATAAATAAAATATATCTGTAAAGACTATAAATAAATGATAAACAATAATTAAAGCAAATAAAATTAACTCAATAAAAATAAATAGATACATAAACATTCAGCAACAACGTTCACTCACCTTCATTTGTTAGATAAAAATTACATCACATAGCGGCCTCCATAGTTTACATAGCTTCCTTAGACAGTTGGCTTTAAGAATATTTAAAAGCGGTCTCAGTTTTATAACTTTAACGATTTTTTCCTTTTCAATATAAATACAAGTTACAAAATAAAATTTCCACATTTACCTTAATCAAGTTCCTCAGAGGACGAAACGCTTTCGTAAAGAG
>CAHIKZ030004601.1:1797500-1805000 GCA_903632075.3 Acanthosepion pharaonis
TTCCAAATGACTTTCTTCGACGATTACACCCACCGTCGCAGTCCGGTTCACAACAACCCCGTAAGCGCCGATACTTGATTTCTGCTGCAACTTTAGAGTTTTGATCGATTCCATTTTATCAAAAAAAAATAAGAGCCTAAAATGCTTATATAAGAAAAATGAAAAACCGATTCGCAATATGATAACAGCTGAAGATTGGACATTGGCCACCCCCAAAAATAAATCAAATATTTTTTATTTTATTTTATTTTTTTGGTTGAGTCACGCATATAGGCCGTGAGCTGTATTACTGTTTAAAAAATACATTCATATATCAAAATTTTAATTAATCCGCCCGATTTTGTATGTGTGTATGCGCATGCGTGCACTTCGCCAGTTGGAATTTTTTTTTTTTTTTTTGGTTTTTTTTTTTTGGTTTTTTTCGTCAGAGAAAACTTTAAGGGTTTTATGCATAAAAGACAAAGCGAATTTAAATGATTGGAACTGTTATTTTCAGAATAAAAACTCTATGCAATTCTGTGTGTCCTTTTATACTATAGGAAAGTAAAAATAATACGTTCTATGTTGTATTTGTTAATATTTATAGATTTTACAATAGCAAGCATTCTAAGTTTTCCAATCAAAACAAGCTAAATCAATATAGAAAAAGATATTTAAAATGTATCTTCATTTTTTTGTATATCTTTCGGACAACTGTCTTCATCTTTGTATTTTTTTTTTCTTGGGAGATTTTTTTAACGCAGCCAGTGTCTTAATTCGATATTTTTAATGCTTCAGAAGTTCTATGATGAAGAAGTTTTGTTTGTTCCATATATTCTTTGAGCTATTGTCTTTCACTTATTTTTTCTCTTTTTTCTTTAGTATAACGTTTCAGCCGATATATTCTTCGGCCTACAACAAAAGGTGTAGCTTTCTTTAGAATTACTAGTATTTTCATTTCTGTTTTCGTTCTTTCTTATTCTTTTTTAAACTCGTTTGCATCTTATTCCAAGAATATATGTCAAAAGAATCATTTGAAGCTAACTGATTGAAAAAATTGTTTTCTTCGAGGAAAAATAAAAGAAAAAAAATGAAAAACGTTGGAGAACTTATCTGCCGAGACGCCGTGTTAAGAATAATAAATATAAAATCGACAAATCGGAAAAGAAACAGAAAATATGGCATAATGAAAACACTATATCTCAAAATATCTCACAAATTAGGGAGAATAAAAATTTGTACGGATAGAAATGTTGGGTTTAAAACGACAAATATAAAAGCAATTTTCAGAAAAATGCATGAATGGAATATTTCGTTAAAAAAATAAAAATTATTAATTGTAATGAAATACAGCAAGCATATTTATGTATTTTTTGCCTATCATGTTTTATCATCTTTTAATATCGCTATTGCAAGGGAGATAACTCTATTTATCTCCCTTGCAATGGCGACACTAAGAGGGAGAATCTTTGTTATGAAAATAGCCAACTGTTTGAATGAATCATGCAAAAAAAAAAGAATCATTTCTATGAATTCCAGAAAAGCCAAAAAATAGTCGAACGATATCGATGTATGGACGCATATATAAGTTAACTATAATAATTTACGTCTGAAAATCTAATAACAATGAAGATGTAATAAAACATGGCGTCATTTTTTATCGTCTAGATAAACTAATAATAATGCAGGATTCAAATGGATATAAACTTGGGATCCATTTATTATTATTATTATTATTATTATTATTATTATTATTTCTGCTATGGACACACTACCTACCAAGTCTGCGGAAAGACCTAAGGCAGGTCGTGGTGTGTTGTTATGGGCCACATTTCATGTTTTTTTTTTTTTTTTTTTTTTTATCTCCGATGAAGTTGCTAGCGTTACATAGACAAAGTTCTCCTTAGTGTGTGTGCTGTACTTAATAAGACAATTTTCTGTATGTCTCTTAAGCTGGGGTTTCAGGGATTCTTTCAATGTGTTGTTTTGTTCCATTTTTATAATTCAAGTGCACCTATTACCACTGGTATTATTCTTGTTTTCATTTCCAATTTGGATAGTTTTTCAAATTCTTTGGTTGCTATGTTACAATCCGCTGGACAAGCCATATCAATTAGTAGGGACAATAATGTCCCATTTTTCTGTTAGAATGGTGACATCTTTATTATGGCCGATGTTCATACCAGTGTTTTATTATTATTATTATTATTATTTTTATTATTCATTTATTAGTATTAATAAAACCGATCTCCCTTTATCACTACATATTAATACAATAATTTAAAAAATATATTTAAAGACTGACATGCGAAAACTTCCCAAGAATACTTAAGACTTAATAAAATATGCCGCCATTTTGATAGCCTGGATGAACTACGTTAACTAAATAAAAGCAGATATTTTACTTGATTCTGATAATAATTATTATTATTAAAATTATTAATATGCAAAATGAATGAACATTTTCAAAGCCAATATGTTTGTTTCTTTATCAGTCAGTTAATAAAAGCATTCTTTTCATATTTTGATTTCCCTTCAAGCAGACAGAGTTGTCGCATAGGACTACTCTTGAAAGACCAACGCTATTAGGTTTAGAATGTCGTCATTTGTGACAACTTAGGTCACTTTTAAAAAAAAGTTGGTTTGACTTTAGCTACTCCTGAGAAGAAAGTCAACTAAAAATTTAGTAGCTTTCAAATGCAGTCCAATTCACTATTTCTAGGCTCGTTAATCTTCATTTCTTGTCGATAAATTGCCAAGGGTTTTATCAGTAAAAACGTCAGAGAGAAATAATCAACTTTCCAGCGATTGTCTTTAATCCATTTTCAAATCACACAAAAAGCAGAATGTCAAAAATAAATATTCGGTAAGGATCGAACTGTTGGACATTGTTCTATAAGCTAGATATCTTCTAAAGGAATCTAGAAAAAGCATATTCTATATTCAGATTTTTAACTGATTTAATGAATCAGGGTACTTTTTCTACCAAATGCTTTTATACAAAAGATAAAAAAAATAGCAGGAGAAAAATCATAAATGAGTAAACTGTCCTTTATAAAATAAACAAGAATTAAAACAAAATCATGACTACATAAAATTGAGTGTTGAAATTTGTTTGCCTTGCAATGTCACTCCATTATTAAGAGCTGTAAACAGTTACTTAGGTTCTATATTTAGAGGTCTACACTCTTAATTATTAGTGACGGGTGCAAAAGATCCAGGTTCCTAATTCAGGAAAGGAATGAAAAGGGAAGAAATTTAAATCGAGAGTAGATTAGTAATAACGTTTTTCACCTTAGAATTTAGTCCTGATGTTCCCTGGGACATAAATATAATTTTCTATAGAAGAGGTCTGTTTTTAAATTTTAATCAGTCCCACCGCAAACTGACACATTTTTTTGGTATTTGAGACAGTGCTGTCTGAGTAAGCAGAACAGATTCCATCAGGCTGTTATCGTCTCACAAAAAAAAGTCAAATACTTACTCGGCCCAACCAGAACCCCAATCAGGGTAAAATATAAAAATAAATAAATAAATAAAAATATCAAATGCTCTGATCCAATGGAGACATACCTCCAAGTAGCACATCAAATGAATTTTAAAAAGAGAGGGTCAGGTTCATTCTCTGATGCCTGAAATGTTAAGCAGTTATTGTCTTTAATCTACATACGTGTCCAACTTTTAAACTTACAAAAAGAAACCAAAAATCCCTTTTTTCTATGGGAGACAAGTAAATACGCATAAAACAATTCAAAACTAGAAACATTTAATTCTTTGAAGCTAAATGCAACTAATTGTAATTGCGTGTACACGCCAAAGAAAAAGAATCCTAATTTTAATATTTAGTAAGAAATTCTTGTAATAAAAATAGAAAAACAATCACAGCTTATAGTTCGTAACAAACAATAAAGAAAGCAAAAAAATAAAATAAAATAACGGCAGTAAACAAACATTGTACCGCCTGTTACTGAGTCGTATACTTATAAAATAAACAATACTCACGAAGTGTAGAAATCAAAAACACTTCTAGACAAGAAAAACTTCTGGACAATTTCGTTCTTAAATACCCTGTACCTTCAGGGCGTAGATCATCATAAATATCAACAAATTACTTTTATTTATTTTATTGTCTGAATGCTATTTTTTTTTTATTTTTTATTTTTTTACTATTTTTTTCTCCTCAATAGGAATCGATAGGTTCACCTATCGTCTTGTTCACGCTCCTCCCCCGCCTTTTGAACAGGAGTATAGTTTTATCTCTTGTTCCTTGCTTAGGATTGGGTTTCCGGTTCCTTCTAAAATCTTTCCATTCTCTTTCACTCCCAGCTGCGCCTTGAGTCTGATAGCATTAGAATTTGGGGTGAATTGATTAAAAAAAAAATCTATGAATTGCAATACATTCTTGGGAAAGATAGTGAAGTGGTTTCCCGTTGTCCTATCCACGGTTTTCATTCACTTGGACTGGCTGCCAACCAAGGCTATATAGCCCAGTATACTATCTAAACCATAGCTGGGTTCTGGATAAGAAGTTATAGAAAAATGCTGTTGGATAAAATATATTCCAGAGACAACTTTGTAACTTCATGAAAGTGACCAATCCTTTAACTGAAGCTTACAGCCATATCACGTTAAAACAGCGGTTCTCGTACGATCACCGAAGTTAAGCAACGTCGAGCCTGCTCATTACCTAGATGAGTAGCCGCTTGGGAATACCGGGATCTGTAAGCTTGGATGTGCAGTTGCTGTATTTGATAACGGCTCAAAATTGGAAATCGAAGAACAGTCTTCCAATTCTAATCGGATTACTTACATGGGAATGGCATGTCCACTTCTTCACCCACCCAGTTATGGGTTAATTAGTAGAATTTGTATTAGTAAAAAGCATTATTATCACTAAAAAATATTTCAATCTAAAAAATATCTTCTGGCTTTAAATAACCAGCAAAAGTTTGATAAGCCATAAAAAATTAATCAATCCATCCCATAAAATGAATCTCAAACAATGGCAGACTAAATTAGTCTTGGAGCTAAACAATGATACGAAGGTAATTATCATTTTCATGTTAATGATATTTATTAAGATTATGAAATTGGTTTAATTTTAAAATATCTCATCCAATTTTGCCTTTCACCAAAAAGCAGGTCTGCACTAACAACGAAATACCTAACGAAGTAGAAAAGGAAATTATTAATTAATTAATTTAATAATAATAATAATAATAATAATAATAATAATAATAATAATAATGAAATGTAAGTTTGTAAAAATAATTCATTTATTTGCTATGTCGCCGTCTGCTACATTTTATGTCGTCTGCTACATTTGAGATTGGTGAATGACGTAAGGGAAATAATATATCAAAAAGCGATTTTTGTTTGGTCAGTTACTGAATCGTTATTGATTTGTTTATTTTTTTTTATTGGTTGTTGCTTTTATCATATTTTTCTCTGCATTTCTATCTATAAGAATGCGATTCCTATTTTATACATAAATTATGTTAACGCAATAAAATTATTTCATAAAATTATAATAATAAATCAATACAGAAAGCAACGCAAATTCGCTGTCATTTGGTATCTTGGAAGAGCCACTAAATACAACTGGTGCCAAAATTTAACGAGTACAAAATATTATTTTTCCAACAATATTTCTTTCATCTTAATTTCAGTTAATTTTTTATCGCAAATTTACAGTCCCTTCTTCTACAGTAGAAAGCAAACAAAAGTGCTATTACTAATGATTACATTTAATAGTAGTACTATGCGGTTCCATATAAGAAAAAGTTCGGCATTTATTGACCCAGAAATCAGTGTCAATTTCGGTTGAAATTTACAGATTTTTTTTTTTCCTTAAACAAAATTTTCAGGAAAATAGGTTTTTCAAGTCCACTAAAAGATTTTATCTAATAGTAAAAATTTAAGATAACATTATACAAAATAATAATAATAATAATAATAATAATAATGATTTGTACCTATCGTTGTTGGTATGGTACCGCTGAGACTATGGAGAAAGCTAACAGAAAGAAAAATCCAAAAAAAGAACGAAAACTATTCATACAGCAATCTGACCTAAAACAATTAGAAGAATACTGTGACGAGTTCTAAAATATAGAGAGTCTTGCTGTCACTTGTTCTCCCACTGTAACCCACCGGCTACTATTAATGTGAACGTTCAATGAAGGAATAATAAAGTTATACTTAGCGGTTCTGACAATAAAGAATAAACGAAAAAAATGCAGAAAATACACGATAGTATTTAAATAATGTATTCCTTTGTTCGTAAAAAAAGAATACTGTGTGTATTGTTATCTTATGACATGTAGTAAGTTACTCATATGCTGCGGGGTTGGTGAGATTTGTTATCATGAACTTAACGAATATTTTTTTTTTTCCTTCCAAGACTTCAATCTACGATATTTAAATAATAAAAATTCCATTCATGAAGAGACATTTTCTGCGGCTTATTTCATAAGGTTGCTTCTTTTTTTCTTTCTTTTTTTTTTTTTTTTTGCTTTTTTTAATGCAGTTTCGTAAACCTTGCTGAACCATCGTTTGATATGTAAATAATATAGGCATCTGTTTAGAGGAGTAATAACTCGCCTCATAGAGCGCTTCGAGGTGGCGTAATGGTTAACAAGCTTACATCGCTAAATCGAATTGCGCCTGAGTGGTCAATTCCGTCACCGGTGGGTACCGCGGCTTTGTACGACAATTAAGCTCTACTAAGTAAATCACAACGATATGAAAGATAGATATATACCAGATTTTAATTTTGAATGACTTATTCACTAAAGAAGTCTGAGATACTAACTGATAAACATTAAAATTATTTAATGCGCAGTGCATATATATATATATATATATATATATATATATATATATATATATATATATATAATGTACTTTATTTTAGGATATTACATCGAAAAACATGTCAAAATCGCTACACAATTGCCGTCTCGTTTCGATCGTATCAAATGCATCTCATCAGGCGATTGTAAAATACTGGCGAGTGAACGATGCATTCCGATTTAAAAGTGAAATACAGATTCTTTTTACCAAAAAAGAAAAAAGGGGTGGTTATAAGGTCTGCGGGTTTATCCTTCTCATCTTACCTGGCTACATATATATATATATATATATATATATATATATATCACAACATCATCACCTTTGTCTGAGGAAGTGAAGAATAGACCCAAAACAGGATGTTAACAACCAAAAATGAGATAAGATCATTAAGAAGACACACACACACACACACACACACACACACATATATATATATATATATATATATATATATGAATAAAAGATCAAATATAGATCAAGTATAGACAGGAACCCGACAATATTGATAGGATAAAAAACAAGTCGAAACAGATCCCAATCTAACATTTTTAACTTATTAAAAGCTTCGTCAGATTTTTTATTTTGATATCTGACCAAGCTTTAATAAAATGAAACATGTTAGATTGAAATCTGTTTCCGACTTGTTCTTTATCCTATCATACATGC
>CAHIKZ030004601.1:1810000-1842500 GCA_903632075.3 Acanthosepion pharaonis
AATTATTTGAAAGTTCCCCAAATTCTGAAGTTTTATCATTGAAATGATGTTTCGTTGTATACGATCACTTCGAATTATTTGAAAGTTCCCAAATTCTGAAGTTTTATCATTGAAATGATGTTTCGTTTTATACGATCGCTTCCGAATTATCTGAAAGTTCCCCAAATTCTGAAGTTTTATCATTGAAATGATGTTTCGTTTTATACGATCGCTTCCGAATTATTTGAAAGTTTCCCAAATTCTGAAGTTTTATTATTGAAATGATGTTTCGTTTTATACGATCGCTTCCGAATTATTTGAAACTTCGCCAAATTCTGAAGTTTTATCATTGAAATGATGTTTCGTTGTATACGATCACTTACGAATTATTTGAAAGTTCCCCAAATTCTGAAGTTTTATCATTGAAATGATGTTTCGTTTTATACGATCGCTTCCGAATTATTTGAAAGTTCCCCAAATTCTGAAGTTTTATCATTAAAATGATGTTTCGTTGTATACGATCACTTCCGAATTATTTGAAAGTTCCCCAAATTCTGAAGTTCTATCATTGAAATGATGTTTCGTTTTATACGATCGCTTCCGAATTATCTGAAAGTTCCCCAAATTCTGAAGTTTTATCATTGAAATGATGTTTCGTTTTATACGATCGCTTCCGAATTATTTGAAAGTTCCCCAAATTCTGAAGTTTTACATTGAAACGATGTTTCGTTTCATACGATCGCTTCCGAATTATTTGAAAGTTCCCCAAATTCTGAAGTTTTATCATTGAAATGATGTTTCGTTTTATACGATCGCTTCCGAATTATTTGAAAGTTCCCCAAATTCTGAAGTTTTATCATTGAAATGATGTTTCGTTTTATACGATCGCTTCCGAATTATTTGAAAGTTCCCCAAATTCTGAAGTTTTATCATTGAAATGATGTTTCGTTGTATACGATCACTTCCGAATTATTTGAAAGTTCCCCAAATTCTGAAGTTTTATCATTGAAATGATGTTTCGTTGTATACGATCGCTTCCGAATTATCTGAAAGTTCCCCAAATTCTGAAGTTTTATCATTGAAATGATGTTTCGTTTTATACGATCGCTTCCGAATTATTTGAAAGTTCCCCAAATTCTGAAGTTTTATCATTGAAATGATGTTTCGTTTTATACGATCGCTTCCGAATTATTTGAAAGTTCCCCAAATTCTGAAGTTTTATCATTGAAATGATGTTACGTTTTATACGATAGCTTCCGAATTATTTGAAAGTTCCCCAAATTCTGAAGTTTTATCATTGAAATGATGTTTCGTTGTATACGATCACTTCCGAATTATTTGAAAGTTCCCCAAATTCTGAAGTTTTATCATTGAAATGATGTTTCGTTGTATACGATCACTTCCGAATTATTTGAAACTTCCCCAAATTCTGAAGTTTTATCATTGAAATGATGTTTCGTTTTATACGATCGCTTCCGAATTATTTGAAAGTTCCCCAAATTCTGAAGTTTTATCATTGAAATGATGTTTCGTTGTATACGATCACTTCCGAATTCTTTGAAAGTTCCCCAAATTCTGAAGTTTTATCATTGAAATGATGTTTCGTTGTATACGATCACTTCCGAATTATTTGAAAGTTCCCCAAATTCTGAAGTTTTATCATTGAAATGATGTTTCGTTTTATACGATCGCTTCCGAATTATTTGAAAGTTCACCAAATTCTGAAGTTTTATCATTGAAATGATGTTTCGTTTTATACGATCGCTTCCGAATTATCTGAAAGTTCCCCAAATTCTGAAGTTTTATCATTGAAATGATGTTTCGTTTTATACGATCGCTTCCGAATTATTTGAAAGTTCCCCAAATTCTGAAGTTTTATCATTGAAATGATGTTTCGTTTTACGATCGCTTCCGAATTATTTGATCGCTTCCCGAAGTTTTATTTGAAATGATTCCCCAAATTCTGAAGTTTAATTTCATTTGAAATGATGTTTCGTTTTATACGATCGCTTCCGAATTATCTGAAAGTTCCCCAAATTCTGAAGTTTTATCATTGAAATGATGTTTCGTTTTATACGATCGCTTCCGAATTATTTGAAAGTTCCCCAAATTCTGAAGTTTTATCATTGAAATGATGTTTCGTTGTATACGATCACTTCGAATTATTTGAAAGTTCCCCAAATTCTGAAGTTTTATCATTGAAATGATGTTTCGTTTTATACGATCACTTCCGGAATTATTTGAAAGTTCCCCAAATTCTGAAGTTTTATCATTGAAATGATGTTTCGTTTTATACGATCGCTTCCGAATTATCTGAAAGTTCCCCAAATTCTGAAGTTTTATCATTGAAATGATGTTTCGTTTTATACGATCGCTTCCGAATTATTTGAAAGTTCCCCAAATTCTGAAGTTTTATCATTGAAATGATGTTTCGTTTTATACGATCGCTTCCGAATTATTTGAATGTTCCCCAAATTCTGAAGTTTTATCATTGAAATGATGTTTCGTTTTATACGATAGCTTCCGAATTATTTGAAAGTTCCCCAATTCTAAAGTTTTTTTTATCATTGAAATGATGTTTCGTTGTATACGATCACTTCTGAATTATTTGAAAGTTCCCCAAATTCTGAAGTTTTATCATTGAAATGATGTTTCGTTTTATACGATCACTTCCGAAATTATTTGAAACTTCCCCAAATTCTGAAGTTTTATCATTGAAATGATGTTTCGTTTTATACGATCGCTTCCGAATTATTTGAAAGTTCCCCAAATTCTGAAGTTTTATCATTGAAATGATGTTTCGTTGTATACGATCACTTCCGAATTATTTGAAAGTTCCCCAAATTCTGAAGTTTTATCATTGAAATGATGTTTCGTTGTATACGATCACTTCCGAATTATTTGAAAGTTCCCCAAATTCTGAAGTTTTATCATTGAAATGATGTTTCGTTTTATACGATCGCTTCCGAATTATCTGAAAGTTCCCCAAATTCTGAAGTTTTATCATTGAAATGATGTTTCGTTTTATACGATCGCTTCCGAATTATTTGAAAGTTCATTGAAAATTCCCAAAATTCTGAAGTTTTATCATTGAAATGATGTTTCGTTTTATACGATCGCTTCCGAATTATTTGAAAGTTCCCCAAATTCTGAAGTTTTATCATTGTAATGATGTTTCGTTTTATACGATCGCTTCCGAATTATTTGAAAGTTCCCCAAATTCTGAAGTTTTATCATTGAAATGATGTTTCGTTGTATACGATCACTTCCGAATTATTTGAAAGTTCCCCAAATTCTGAAGTTTTATCATTGAAATGATGTTTCGTTGTATACGATCACTTCCGAATTATTTGAAACTTCCCCAAATTCTGAAGTTTTATCATTGAAATGATGTTTCGTTTTATACGATCGCTTCCGAATTATCTGAAAGTTCCCCAAATTCTGAAGTTTTATCATTGAAATGATGTTTCGTTTTATACGATCGCTTCCGAATTATTTGAAAGTTCCCAAATTCTGAAGTTTTATCATTGAAATGATGTTTCGTTTTATACGATCACTTCCGAATTATTTGAAAGTTCCCCAAATTCTGAAGTTTTATTTGAAAATTCCGAATTATTTGAAATTCCCCCAAATTGAAGTTTTATCATTGAAATGATGTTTCGTTGTATACGATCACTTCCGAATTATTTGAAAGTTCCCCAAATTCTGAAGTTTTATCATTGAAATGATGTTTCGTTTTATACGATCGCTTCCGAATTATCTGAAAGTTCTCCAAATTCTGAAGTTTTATCATTGAAATGATGTTTCGTTTTATACGATCGCTTCTGAATTATTTGAAAGTTCCCCAAATTCTGAAGTTTTATCATTGAAATGATGTTTCGTTTTATACGATCGCTTCCGAATTATTTGAAAGTTCCCCAAATTCTGAAGTTTTATCATTGAAATGATGTTACGTTTTATACGATAGCTTCCGAATTATTTGAAAGTTCCCCAAATTCTGAAGTTCTATCATTGAAATGATGTTTCGTTGTATACAATCACTTCCGAATTATTTGAAAGTTCCCCAAATTCTGAAGTTTTATCATTGAAATGATGTTTCGTTGTATACGATCACTTCCGAATTATTTGAAACTTCCCCAAATTCTGAAGTTTTATCATTGAAATGATGTTTCGTTTTATACGATCGCTTCCGAATTATTTGAAAGTTCCCCAAATTCTGAAGTTTTATCATTGAAATGATGTTTCGTTATTTATACGATCACTTCCGAATTCTTTGAAAGTTCCCCAAATTCTGAAGTTTTATCATTGAAATGATGTTTCGTTTATACGATCACTTCCGAATTATTTGAAAGTTCCCCAAATTCTGAAGTTTTATCATTGAAATGATGTTTCGTTTTATACGATCGCTTCCGAATTATTTGAAAGTTCACCAAATTCTGAAGTTTTATCATTGAAATGATGTTTCGTTTTATACGATCGCTTCCGAATTATTTGAAAGTTCCCCAAATTCTGAAGTTTTATCATTGAAATGATGTTTCGTTTTATACGATCGCTTCCGAATTATTTGAAAGTTCCCAAATTCTGAAGTTTTATCATTGTAATGATGTTTCGTTTTATACGATCGCTTCCCGAATTATTTTGAAAGTTCCCCAAATTCTGAAGTTTTATCATTGAAATGATGTTTCGTTGTATACGATCACTTCCGAATTATTTGAAAGTTCCCCAAATTCTGAAGTTTTATCATTGAAATGATGTTTCGTTGTATACGATCACTTCCGAATTATTTGAAACTTCCCCAAATTCTGAAGTTTTATCATTGAAATGATGTTTCGTTTTATACGATCGCTTCCGAATTATTTGAAAGTTCCCCAAATTCTGAAGTTTTATCCTTGAAATGATGTTTCGTTTTATACGATCGCTTCCGAATTATTTGAAAGTTCCCCAAATTCTGAAGTTTTATCATTGAAATGATGTTTCGTTTTATACGATCGCTTCCGAATTATTTGAAAGTTCCCCAAATTCTGAAGTTTTATCATTGAAATGATGTTTCGTTTTATACGACCGCTTCCGAATTATCTGAAAGTTCCCCAAATTCTGAAGTTTTATCATTGAAATGATGTTTCGTTTTATACGATCGCTTCCGAATTATCTGAAAGTTCCCCAAATTCTGAAGTTTTATCATTGAAATGATGTTTCGTTTTATACGATCGCTTCCGAATTATCTGAAAGTTCCCAAATTCTGAAGTTTTATCATTGAAATGATGTTTCGTTTTATACGATCGCTTCCGATTTATCTGAAAGTTCCCCAAATTCTGAAGTTTTATCATTGAAATGATGTTTCGTTTTATACGATCGCTTCCGAATTATTTGAAAGTTCCCCAAATTCTGAAGTTTTATCATTGAAATGATGTTTCGTTTTATACGATCGCTTCCGAATTATTTGAAAGTTCCCCAAATTCTGAAGTTTTATCATTGAAATGATGTTTCGTTGTATACGATCACTTCCGAATTATTTGAAAGTTCCCCAAATTCTAAACAGGAAATAATAGATGGAGAAAAATCTGGGGAGTAAGATGAATGGTCTATGCACACAAAACACAAATTCTTAAAACGAAAAACATTTATCGTCTTCTCAGCCCTGTAAGCAGGTGAATTAATCTGCAACAAGGAAACACCTTTCCGCAATTTCTCTCACCATTAAATGGATCAGGCATGTTAAAATTGTTAGTCATTAATATCCCATAAATTTGAGTGTCAAAAATATCAATAATCGTGTAACCATGTTGCATCAACAATGACAAGTCGTTTATAAATAATCACTAGATCGCTAAAAAAATACCGTACAACCAACATTCTTTTAATCAATTCATCTCAAGTAATGCCACTGAGACTCAAGGGGTTACTGGGAGGAAAAGAGAATGCAAAGACTTTAGAAGGAACCGGAAACCTAATCCTAAACAAGAAACAAGTGTTAAATTTCTACTCCTGTTCAATAGACAAGGAAGGAGTGTGATCCGGGCAATAGACAAACCTATCTACTCCTATTGACAAAAAGAAAAGAAAAAATAAGAGGAAAAAGTAAGCAAGAGGATAAAAAATAAAAATTTCGGTGTTTTGGTAATGTTAGAAATATAGAATTAGGTTATGACTACGTGCGATTCAAGTTCATGTATTCAGGTAAAAGACAATTAATTATGTAACTTTTGTTCCTTAATTAATTTTAACTACTTATTTAGATTATAACATAGTTTAAGTTGCGTTGTCTGGTAAAAATTAAAAAAGAAACCTTTTGGTAGGTTGACACCTATTCAGAAGTGCAATTAATTACCAGCTGAAACAATATCTTCAGGTATTTTTACTTATAAAATTCGAAGGCATATTTGTCATCACCCACCAATTTTGAAAGTATTCCCGAAAAAATTTCGACAGTGTTTTCTTAAATAACTGCTGAAAATCTCATTTAAATCAGGTAATAATTTTTGATTTGGTCATATTTTTAAAAAGTGTGTATCAATTTGGCAGTATCTAAAAATGGATATTCAACAATTTAACCCCCCCCCCAAAAAAAAAACAGTAAAATACTTAATAGAATTTTTAAAATCTTCATCATATCCAATTTTAATTATATAAAAAGAAATTAACTTTTTTTAAATTTTATTTTACATCTAAAAATTAATTAAATACTACACATCGTTGAAAAAATCAGGTATGCGAGAATCATTTAAAACTATTTACACAAAATAAAAAAAACACTATGAGTTTTCTGTTTAAAATCCTTTCTTAAAATACAGTAGCATTTTTCAAATAAAATACAACAATGTACTATAAAAAAAGTTACTAGATAGTGAATATAACACTATGTATTTGCTTAATGCTATAAGTAACAAAAATTCAATATCTAATCGATATACTAACAATGACATCTTCAATCATCATATCACAACTTCCTAAGTATTCACCTGTGATTATATCATGGCTAGCTCGGAATAATTTCACACATCACTAGAAAAAATAAAAATAAAAAGTAAAGGCAATTTTATGGAATAAAAATAAACATAAAATATACCACAGTCGAAGATAAATATAAGTAAAATATGTAATAAAATGAAAATAAAATGAAGAATTATTTGACGTCGGCATTCAAACGTTTTTACAGTGATAGAAATAATCACTAGATCGCTACAATTACTGTAAAATCAGCATGAAAATGTTTCCTCGGGATTACTTCTGGTCGTCATTCAAATATTAACAGTTTCAGAAATACTGTTTACATCAATGAAAATACTGTAAAATCAATAAAGAGATATTTCCACATTAATTCATGTCAGCATCCAATTATTTTAAAGCAACAGTAACAATACTCAGTACATCGCAAAAAATACTCAAAAATCAACAAGGAGATGATTCCTCAGTATGACATCTGATCGGCATGTAAATATGTATAAATTGTCAAAAATACTCAGTACATCATAAAAATACTCAAAAATCAACATGGAGATGTTTCCTCACTATGACATCTAGTCAGAATGCAAATATATATAAATTGTCAGAAATACTCAGTTCATCGCAAAAAATACTCAAAAATCGACATGGAGATGTTACCTCAGTATGACATCTGGTTGGTATGCTAATATTCATAAATTGTCAGAAATACTCAGCACATCACAAAAATACTCAGAAATTAACATGTAGATGTTTACTCAGTATGGTATCTAGTCGGCATGCAAATATGTATAAATTGTCAGAAATACTCAGTACATCGCAAAAAAATACTCAAAAATGAACATGGAGATGTTTCGTCTCTATGACATCTAGTAGGCATGCAAGTATATATAAATTGTCAGAAATACTCAATACATCACTAAAATACTCAAAATTCAACATGGAGATGTTTCGTCTCTAGGACATCTAGTCGGCATGCTAATATGTATAAACTGTCAAAAATACTCAGTACATCGCGAAAATACTCAAAAATCAACATGAAGATGTTTCCTCAATATGACAACTGTTCGGCATACAAATATGTATAAATTGTCAGAAATACTCAGTACATCGCAAAAAATACTCAAAATCAACATGGAGATCTTTTCTCAATATGGGATTTGGTCGGCTCGGCATGCGAATATCTACAAATTTTCAGAAATCCTCAGGATATCGCTAGAATACTCCATAATCAACATGAAGATGTTTCACTATGACGTCTTGTCAGCATGCAAATATTTATAAATTGTCAGAAATACTCAGTACATCGCTAAAATACTCAAAAATCAACATAGAAATGTTTCCCCAGTATGACATCTTGTCGGCAATCAAATATGTATAAATTTTCAGAAATACTCAGTATATATCTAAAATACTCAAAAATCAACATAGATGTTTCCCCAGTATGACATCTGGTCGGCATGCAATTATTTATAAATTCTCAGAAATACTCAATACATCGCTAAAATACTCAAAATTCAACATGGAGATGTTTCCTCTCTATGACATCTGGTCGGCATGGAAATATGTATAAATTGTCAGAAATACTCAATACATCGCAAAAAATACTGAAATACGAACATGAAGATGTTTCCTCGGTATGACATCTGGTCGGTATGCAAATATGTTTATATTTTCAGAAATACTCAGTACATCGCAAAAAAATACTCAAAAATCAACATGGAGATTTTTCCTCAGTATGACATCTGGTCGGCATGCAAATATCTATAAATTGTTAGAAATACTCGGTAAATCGCTAAAATACTCAAAAATCAACACGAAGATGTTTCCTTGGTAATAATACAGGTCGGCATTCAAACATTTTTACAGTGACAGAAATACTCATTAGATCGCTAGAAATAATCTAAAATCAACATGAAGATGTTTCCTTGGTATGACATCTGGTAGATATGCAAATATTTATAAATTGTCACAAATACTCACTAAATTGCTAAAAATACTGTAAAATCTGCATGAAGATATTGCTTTGGTATTAATTCTGTCGGCATACAAATATTTATACAGTGACGAAAATACTCAAATGATGGCTAAAAATTCTGAAATTCGTAATTCTAATATTTATACAATAACTGAAATAATTAGATTGCTAAAAAGCAAGACGATGATCTTTCCTAAGTATTGCTTCTGGACACCTTGAAATATTTGGAAATTGTCAGAAATATTAAATCGCCAAAAATACTGTAAAATCAACATGATGATCTTTCCTCGGCATTATTGCTGGCCGTCATTCAAATATGTTGACAGTGACAAAAATACTCACTATATTGCTAAAAAGACTGTTTCCTCGGGATTACTTCCGGTCAGCATTCAAATATTGTGCAAGCCTAATTATTTATGAATTCTATGCTCAACATGTTCCGGGGATATTTGTAGTTCCTTAAACAGTATATCGTTCATGAATATGTTCAACAGTTTTAAAAATTGACACTATTGAAGGCCATATAGAAGGACTGATATTACATAACAGTTCAGTACTTTTCTCTTTGTTTCTAAGGAAATTTTCTAGTTTCTTAATACTTTGCTTAATTTTTCGAAGGCATCTTTCGTTATTTCGATGTGACTTCGGATTTCGGTGTCGCATTTTCCCTCCTATGTTAAACACTTGAAAATTACACACTTTCTGATGACATGGTTCAGAATTTCAGGATCCGAAAATTCTAAAATAATCCAAGGTTCCTTCAGAACTTAAGCGATCAAGGCCCTCCACATCTTCCTGTCCCTTTTAGCTCTTAATAGGTTTTGTCTTTTTGTTACTTCTCCTAAAGCCTGTTCTGCCATTCATTTGCTCAAGCTCATCAAGTATGTTACGCGCTGCTTTTCTCTGTCCCTCTTTCCCTCAATCTGTCATGTGAGTATCAGATTTTCCAAGCACTCCTTCCTCGTTTCGTGCCGCAGGAACTACTACTGTCTCTTTCCTGATGTTAAGTATACGTTTCCTTTTTGTGTTCATTCTCTCTAAAACTTCAATGTTGCTCACATGTTCGATCCATAGTTTCTTCTATATGATTTGTGAAGGAAAAAACGTTGCTCTTTTTTCAGTTTTTTCTTCATCACCGAGTTAACTTTCTATTCTCACTAATCACGATAAATGGTCCCAGAAATCAGGAAATGGTTAAGCTCATATATCCTTCATTGTAATCCTCCACGAGTCTAATGCAATTTTCCATCATTCTCTGCCACACTTTTATGCACTAATAAAAGAGTTCATCTTGGATTCACCTCACGCTTCGTTGTTACGGCTCTATTGATGGCCTCCACCCGTGGAGAAAAAAAAACTCATAGGGAGCAAGATCAGGTGAATAGGTAGGGTGTTCCAGTTCTTAGTTAGGAACTGCCAGATACTCAGGGCGATGTGAGCAGATGCATTGTCATAGCAAAGCAGTCACGATTTCTCCTACCACAAAAGCATGTAAAAAATCTAA
The DNA here is from genome assembly GCA_903632075.3 of Acanthosepion pharaonis. Classification (NCBI taxonomy): domain Eukaryota; kingdom Metazoa; phylum Mollusca; class Cephalopoda; order Sepiida; family Sepiidae; genus Acanthosepion; species Acanthosepion pharaonis. Next base: position 1,820,404 of record CAHIKZ030004601.1, read on the forward strand.
ATGGTTGACTAAAGCTAAGATTACAGTTATATACGCCCATGATATTGTTACAGTTTTTTGTATATATTATGTAACTAGTGAGCCAGTTCGAATGACACGACTCACTTTATAGTTTACCAATGGAAGGTTAACCAATCAGAAGCCGCAGAACATTGTATCCGTCGTGTATAAAGGCGGCCATCTATGTTTATCCTACCGGAATGACCAGTGCCAACTTGACAGGCGAAGATGAAAGAAGGAAGAACTACGCTCTGCTACTTTGCTACGATATCCACTGCGAACCTGAACTACGCTTTCCTACTGTCTCCGAAATATTCACTGCCAACCTCTGGATTCTATACTCGAAGACGACCGTCATGAATTTGTAACAGATATCACATTAGATGATAACACAATACGCTTTTCTCTCTTTCACCTAGAGCCCATACAACACACCCAGTCCCGTTACTTTTTAGACAGACCTCGTATATGCGTACACTGAAATTTTTAAAAATTATTCAACTCTGTTTTTTTTTATTTCTAATTTGTTATTTGGAAGTATTAGTCATGTTTAAAGTCTTTTTAATTATAATTTGTGGATGATAAATTGACAAAATCCTTTGCCTTTCAGCCATTTGCAGTTTACTATTAATACTATGTCCGTTCTAAATATCAAAACAATAATAAATAATCCATATGAAAAATAAGCGGAAAAACATAGAACGGTAAAACTCAACAGACTGGCGATTGCTGAGAATATCCTCAGGATAGAATATAAAGATAAGAAAGTTTTAACCTTTTGAGACCAACCATATTGGAGGATAGATATCACGTAATAATTCAATACTCTTTTCTTTGCTTTTAACGAAATTTGTCTGCCTCTGCTTAGCTTTTGGGATGCATATTTGACCATCCCAATACGTCATTCTGTCTGTTAGAACACTTCCCAGATATTTAAATTTGTATAATTTTAGTATCCCCGATTTGTAATTTGTAATCTGATACTTCCAAATAATAATCAGTTAGAAATATAAAAAAATAAAGTTAAATAATGTTTCTGATAGATGAATTGGTACTAGTTAATAATGCAGACCAAAAATGAGTAATTTGGTTGAGTCATAAATAATTTCCGTTTTTGTTTAACTTTATCCTTCATAAAATAAAGTACATTTATTCAATTATATATTTACCAATATTTACAATGACTTCTTCCCAATTGTCAGGAAGCTTTTCAATACCTTTTGACTAGAATCCCGCAGGTTTTGACGTGAAAGAAAATTTTGACGAACTCTTAAATCTGGCTTTCATTAAAGGAAGCTTTCCCCATCAAAGCGTTTTCCAGCAATCACTGGGTGCGATGTCTGGTGAAAATCGCGGCTGGGATAGCACAGACCAAACATGTTCCAAAGTGGTTATCAACAAAAGGGTGAGCTGAGAATACAAATTACAAATTGGGGATACTAAAATTAAACAAGTATACTGATGTAATGAATATGCATACACCTCGTTCCCCCTCACAGTAATATGATTGGCTGGTGTTAGCCATAAATTCAGACTGATGTGGACGCCTATTGGCTACACCTATAGTCTTCGTCCATTATGGTTACGTGCTAGATTGTCCTACCCAGTTGCAGTAGTCCAAAACCACTTTGCTACTTCGAACAAATATATCCCTTTTCGGGACATATCATATACAAATTAAAATATCTGGGAAGGACAGAAAGTGCGACACTGAGATTTGAAGGCGTATTCGGATGGCCAAATATGCATTCCAAAAGCTAAGCAGAGTATTAAGAAACAGGAAAATTTCGTTAGAAACAAAGAAAAGAGTACTGAACTGTTACGTGATATGTGGCCTCCTGTATGACAGCGACTGTTGGACAATGTCCTCAAAGATGAAGAAGAAACTTGAGGCTATAGAAATCTGGTTTAATATTTACATTATTCGGACTATTGTCCTCATCTTTGTCGCCATATTAATTACAACGTTTCGTCCTTTGTACGCTCCGGCCTTCTTCAGGTGGTTGGAATGTCGAACTAAACCCTTTATTTCGTTCGCTGGGGTAGACTGTTCTAGTTCCACGTGCCATGTTTAATGGATGTCACTTATCAGTTATCTCCTGTTAATTCCCCTCTCCAAGTTTTCCACTGCCTTAACCGGGTATTGAACTAGAACAGTCTACCCAAGTGAGCGAAATAAAGGGTTCAGTTTGACATTCTAACCACCTGAAGAAGGCCGGAGCGTACAATGGCCGAAACGCTGTAATAAATATGGTGACAAAGATGAGGATAATAGTACGAATAATGTAAATACCACATCTCAGAAATATAGACAGAAATATCGTTCTACAAAAGGATGCTGAGGATACCATTGACCGAACATGCCAACAACGACGAGGTTTTAGAGAAAATGGAGACAAAAAGGAAATTTATACTTAACACCAGGAAGGAGTAGTTGAAATTTCTGGGGCAGTTAATGAGGAAGGAGGGCTTGGAAAATCTGATACTCACAGGACAGATTTATCGCGAGGTTGACAGACGAAAGCAGCACGTAACATACTTGATGAGCTTGAGTAAATGGATGGTAGAACAAGGTTTGAGAGAAATAACAAAAAGACAAAACTTATTAAGCGCTACATGGGACAGGAAGATATGGAGTGCCATGATCTCGTACGCCCTGAAGGGATACGACACATAAAAGAAGAAGATGTGGCCTTATGTTGTTTTGAAACACAATATTTTTTTTCCTTTAATCCTCTATGTACGCCGCCACTGCCGCGCGCAAATACTAAGGTATGTTAATATACACCCAATTTATACATATTTCTACTTAGCTGCAGCGTATTAGTAGTAGTTAGAATGATATATTTTGCATTACAATTGGTTCACGAAAACGAAAATTACTTGTGATTTAACCAAATTCATGACAACGTGGAAAATCAAAGAGTAAAAAGGCAGTTTAAAAACTGAAAAAAACTGTGAAAAAAGTAATAAAAAAAAATAAATAAAATAAAACTAACAGAATTACTGACTTGAATTTACTTCTGATTTGCCACTGCACATGCGCACAAACGAGAGACACTGGGAATTTTAAAGGATAACCTAAAGAAATTTAAATAAAAGATCATCAAAGAATTTTATTAAGATTTAAATAAAACAATTTTATAAAGCAATCAAAAAACGATTATGTGAACACGAAAGGCTTCTTTTACAAAATAACATTAAACGTATTAGTTGCGCACCATAAAGTTACTGACCATAATTTTGATTTAAAAAATGCTACTGTAATTAAAAAAAAAAAGCTATTTACTAAGACGAAAATATTTAGAAGGTTCCTTAATCGCTAGACCATCCACAATAAATTTACGTCCAGGTTCTTACAACGTTTCACCTTTCTTGGCAGATCTTCTGTTATCACATTGTGGGATATTTAAAAACAAAAGTGATGGAAACATAAGCAAAAAGACAAAAAATCTAAGTTAAATCGGCAAGATTTTATACCCGAAACACATATAAAAAAAAAATTAAATTTAAAATTCCCAGCGTCGCTCGTTCGTGTGAATGTGTAGTTGCAGCAACGATGATGTCCTAAATGACGAAATGTGTCACACGAAAACTTTTTCCACTTTGTCATACTTCTTTTCTCTAAAATATAAATACATACAGACAACGACAAAATTATTCGTACACCCTTCAATTTTGAATATTTATATCCATTTTTAAGAATCTAATGCCCGGATTTATGTTAATAGTACAAAAAAGGAATATAAAACTCGGTTTTCAGAACAACAGGTTAAATACATCAAATTTCAGAGGCGAATTATGCAAAATAAGAAACAACAAAATTATTCCAACAGTAGAAAACATCGTTTAAATTGATGGATTGGTGTAAGTATAAGTAATTTAAATAATTATTTTTATCAGTGAAGCCTTCTAGAATATTCATTAAGTAGAATATTTCTGATAATTCCAGCAAAGAACATTATGTGGTGCATAAGGTATCACCTTACCTTAAGGGAAGACAAAGGAGCTTAGGCGTTGACTTGAGACAGAAGTCGGGAAATAATTATAGAACCATTTCCAACTGGTTAGCTTTCCCGAGATCTATGGTACAGTCTGTTATAAAGAAGTTTAAACAGTTTGGCACGACAGAGAATTTGCCTAAGCGTGGAAGAAAACCCAAATTGTCACCGAGAACTATACGAATACGGTGTCGCGAGGTTAATATAAACCCAAGAGTTGTTTTGAAAGACATCGCCAAAAGTTTGGATACGTTGAATATCAGTGTAATTACTCGCACAATACAACTTTGTTTAAATAGAAATGCGTTGTATGGAAACAAACCACAATAAACCCCTCTTCACACACCATGTCACATTGCCAAAACGTTCTTGGACAAAAAAAATATTGCTTTTGGGAACAAGTACTATAGAGTGATGAAACAAAAAATTGAGCTTTTGTATAGAAGATTTGGCGCAAGAAAGGCAAGGCAACATTGGAAGATGGAGGCAGCTCGATGATATTTTGGGGTTGTTTTAGCTCAAGTGAAACTGAACAATTAATTGCAATACGAAAAATAATGAAATCTGCGGACTATATAAAAAATCTGGATGAAAATCTACAATTATTAGCGCAAAATCTTCATCTAGGTCGGCGATTTATTTTCCAGCAAGATAATAATCCCAAACATACATCTAAATCAGTGACTGCGTGGCTTCAGAAAAAGAAGACTACAGTTTTGCCATGGCCTTCAATGAGTCCTGACTTGAATCCTATTAAAAATCTATGGCAAGAATGGAAAGTTCGAATAAATCGTCGGTCACCAAAAAAAACCTTCAGGAATTATAACATGTAACTTTGAAGAATAGAAGAAAATCATTGTTTAAATCTCATCAAAAACTTTAGAATACGATTGTAGCAAGTTATAAAGATGAGAAACTATGCTATTAATTATTAATATTATGAAAATTGGTCAGTTTTTCTATTTTTCATTCTGTACGAATAATTTTGTCTTTTCCTATTTTGCATAATTTACCTGTCAAATTTGTTGTTTTTAATCTGTTGTTCTGAACAATTAATTTTGTATTCCTTTTTCTTTTCTTTTGTGATTATTAACATATAAAAAAAACTGGCATCATACAGGCATTAAATTCTGGGAAATTGATAAAAATATTCAAAATTGATGGGTGTACGAATAATTTCGTCGTTGACTGTATATGCTTTTTCTAGACAGGCAGATCTTGAATCTGGAAGATTGGCGTAACACAATCTTCCTGGCCCTATTGCTTGTGATTTTGCCTCATACTACAGTAAGGTAAGTATATGCACGGAACGCTTTCAAAATATTTATTTTACTTTTATTAACAAGGCCCGACTCATGGCGATTCTACCTATTGTCAGACCCCACTCCCCACCACCACAAGGTCGTAAAATGTCTGCCCAATATCGCATGATGATAGAAAACATCATATTCCCTCGTTCAATTCGGAGCGTGTCAATTAAGAATTGCACTCTCTGCGAGATTCGTTTACAAGACGATTGCTAAAAGAGTTGATTGTGGCACTAAAAGTCCATTATTTAATGAATGAAGAGAAGAAGAAACAAAAAAATAAAATAAAAATAAAAATCGGAAAGGTGTACGTACTTGGTAACCCGTGCGCGGGAAAACAAAACGAACATGAAACTAAAATGTAACTTTCATAAAATTCTCTTGCATCCGGCTTCCATTTTCTTTGCCCTTAGAATCTCGAGACTCTCGTCAACATTCCAGCAGGGGTACACTTCATTTTTTTTTTTTTTTTTTGTTTTCCTTTTTTTTGTCTCGGTTCAAAAAGTGATGATCGATGTGTAAACAACAGATTTTGGGTGGGGTTTTTTGGTGTGTTTTTTGTTTTTTTTGTTTTGTTTTTTTGGGTTTTTTTTGGGTTTTTGTTTTTTGGGATTTTTTTTGTTTTGTTTTTGCTTTCACTTTTTGTCTTATTTTATTGTTTTTGTTCTTTTTTCTAATTCTTGAATATTCTTTTTTAATCTTCTATATACATCGCTCTTTTTCTTCTTCTTCTTCTTCTTCTTCTTCTTCCATTTCTTTGTTTTTATTTTCTTCTTCTTTTTCTTTATTCATTTCTTCTTTTTCCTCTTCTTCTCCTTCCTATTCCATTTATTCTTCTTTGTCCATTTCTTCTTTTTTATTTCTTCTTCTTCTTCTTCTTCTTCTTCTTCTCCATTTCTTCGTTTTTAATTTCTTCTTCTTGTTCCTATTTTTTGTCTATTTCTTCGTTTTTTTTTATTTCTTCTTCTTCTGCGTCTTTTTCTTCTTTGTCCACTTCTTAGTTTTTTATTTCTTCTCCTTCTTTTTCTTTGTCCATTTCTTCGTTTTTATTTCTTCTTCTTCATCTTCCATTTATTCTTCCATTTCTTCGTTTTTCATTACTTTTTCTTCTTCTTATTCTCCTTCTTCCGTTTCTTTTTTTTTCCATTTCATCTGTTCTTTCTTCTTCTTCCATTTCTTCTTCTTCTTCTTCTTCTTCTTCTTCTTCTTCTTCTTCTTCTTCTTCTTCTTCTTGCCCCCATGTCGTTTTTCGCTTCACTTTTTTCTACTATCCCATCTACACATTCTTCCACTCTTTTCTTCTCTTTATCCCCCTTCGTCTCCCTTCGATTCTTTTCCTTCTCCTTCTCTCATTTTCTCTCTTTTCTCTCTCTTTCTTTTTCTCTTTCTATTCTTTATGTTCCTTTTCTTCTTTCTTACTAACTTTTCTTGTCCTCCTTTCCCCTTTTCTCCTTTTTCTTCTCCTTATCTTTTTTTCCTTCTTACTTTACTTTTCTTATTTCTTCTTCTCTTCTTTTCCCCCTTCTTCCTTTTCTCCTTCTTTCCTTCTTCTTTTCCTCCTTTTCCTCTTTCTTTCTTTCCTTGTCCTTTCTTCATACTTCATCTTCCTTCTCTTTAATCTTTCTTTTCTTTTCTTTTTCTCTCGTTTTCCTCTTATTCTTCCTGACTTCATCTTTATTTTTCGATTTTTCCTTTTATCTTCCTGCCACACCATTTTCTTTCTTCTTCCATATTTTCTCCTCTATTTCTTTCTTTTCTTTTTCCTTTTTTTCTACCTCTTATTTTCTTCCACCTTCTCTTTCTCTACATTTTCCTCTTTTTCCCTCCCCCAATTCTTTCATTCCTCTACTCCCTCCTCTTCTTCACGACCTCTCTTTCATTTTATTTTTCAGTTTTTAATTATCTACCCATCACTCACATTTCTTTTCAACTTTTTTCTATTCTTTTCACTTATTTTCCATTTCTTCTTCCTCTTTCCTTCTTACTCTTCTCTTGTTCCCCTCTCTCTTATTTACTTCTCCTTCTCCATTTTCTTTCCTTTTATTTACCTTCATTCTCTTTTTCCTTCTTTCTTGTTTACTTCTTCTACATCTATTCTCTATATCCTCCTCCTCCTCTTTTTCTTCTTCTTCATCTTCTTTTCTACCCTTTTTCTCTTATTCTTCTCTTTCCATATAACATCTTTTTCTTCTTCCCTGGAATCTTATGCTCCCGCTCTTCTTTTTCCTCCTCTTTGTCTTCCTTTATCTATTTCTTTTTCTTTCTTTTTCCTTTCTCCTTCTTTCTTTTCTTCTCTTTATAGTTCTTCTCGAATTTTTCTTCCATATATTCTTTCTTATTCTATTATTCCTACTTCCTGCTCTTCCCTTTTTTATGTATTAGATTCTCTTTCTTTTCTCCTATTGTTTTCCTCCTTTTCTCTTCTTCCTCTCCTTCATTTACTTCTCTTTCCTCGTGTCTGCTTTTCCTTCACTTCATCCTCATTTTCTCAATATATTCTTTTCTTGTATCTCTTCTTCTTCTTCTTTTTCTTCTTCTTCTTCTTCAACGTCTTCCTCTTCTTCTTCATCTACTTCTTCTTCTCCTCTTCTTCTTCCACGTCTTCTTCTTTTCTTCTTCTTCCTAGTTTTTTCTTTTTCTTCTTCTTTTCTTCTTTTTTCTTCTTCTTCACCTTTTTCTTCATCTTTTTTCATCATTTACTTCTCTTTCCTCGTATCTGCTTTTCCTTCGCTTCATCCCCATCTCATTATATTTCTTTTTCTGTATCTCTTCTTCTTCCTCTTGCTCTTCTTCTTCTTTTTCCTCGTCCTCGTCTTCTTCTTCTACTTCCTTGTTTTCTTCTTCTTTTTCTTCCTCTTCTTCTTCTCTTCTTCTTCTTCTTCCACGTCTTCTTCCTCTTCTTTTCTTCTTCTTTTTCTCCTTTTCTTCTTCCTCTTCTTCTCTTCTTCTTCTTCCACGTCTTCTTCCTCTTCTTTTCTTCTTCTTTTTCTCCTTTTCTTCTTCTTCTTTTCTTCTTCTTCTTCTTCTCTGATGTGGCGTAAAACAAACTTAACTCTCACCGGCGTTAGCAACAACAAACAAAGTCGGAAAGCAAGAAAAACAAAAAAAAATGGAATAAAAAACAAAAACAGCTAACAACAAAAGAACAAAAAACATTACAAAGTCTTCAACAAGTGAGAAGCCCAAAATATGAGAATTCGGGCAAAAGGAGACGTCAGGTATTGGTAGGGGTTGGGGGGTGTTCTTATTTCAGTAAGTACGGCTTTCGGTGATCGTGTTTTGACTTACTGCCAGATGTTCAGCAAAACATCTTTTTTTTAAATAAAAAGTCAAAAAAGAAAACCCTCAGCTCCCGACTATCTTCGACTCTGATACCTTCTCGATTAGAACCTGGTGAATGGAACAAGGAACTTCAAGTAAAGTTTTATTTTAAAAGCTTTACTAACAGCAACGGATTATCAGTTATCGGAATATTGATGCTACACACACACATAGACACACACACACTCTCTCACACACACACACACACACACACATATATATATATATATATATATATATATATATATACTGGATGTAACAGCAAAATTGTTCCAATCTTGTAAAAGCAAAATTGTCAATTTGTTAGATTAAACTTTAAACCGTTGTATCTTAGAAATGATTAAAGATATCTTATTGGAATTCTCCGAGGTTTTTTTTTTTTTTCACTATTGGATTCTTCTTTAAGCAATAAGAATGTATAATCACTCTCCAAGCTTAACAGAAAAATTGTGATTCAATAAGTCCTGAAACAGAAATTTCCGCGTCGCAATGTAAAATATTCATATATATATATATATATATATATATATATATATATATATATATATATATATATATATATATATGTATGTGTGTGGGGTGTGTGTGTAAATAAACAATATATACGTTTGTTGTAACGCAAACCGAATTTAAATTGATTAGAATTATATTTTTATTATCAGTAAAATCGCTAAAATCGTCCATATTGAAAAAACTGTCAACACAACATAATTCTCTTTATTAAAAAATCTTTCAAATATAAAATATATTATTCTGAAATTTTATTTGAGAAAGATTAACTGATTTAAAATTTAATTAAAATGAAAGAAAACAAATATGAGTTACTTTTAGTTTAAAATATCGCAGAAAAGCATTTTTAAAATGAGCGTTTCTATGAAATATTGACACATCTATCGATAACTTGATATTTGCGCAATTTATGTAAGGGGGGAAACAACTGTAGTAAAATTACATGACGAACACAATGTCAAAATGTTATATATATATATATATATATATATATATATATATAACAGGGCTAGAACATGTAAAACTTGGGATGACCCATGCCCTTTGTGCCTCCATGAGAAATTGCACATTAAGCTTCTAAACAATAATAATCTATTAAACAATAGACATGAGTTAACGGTTTTTTGTCGTCATCATCAGATTTATGGTTTGAATAATTAGCTAAAAACAAGCATACAATATAATAACTTGATTAATCCATAGCCCAATCATCATATTCATGGTCTGAATAATTAGTTAAGAACAAGCATACAATATAATAACTTTCATAATCCATAGCCCAAATAAATAGTTTAAATACCCTACAAAAAAGATAACCCTTTATGAAGTCGTCAAAAAACAAACGTTACGGCAGTTTTTTATATGCACAAATCCCTTTCATCATAAAAAAATAAAATAAAATAAATAAATAAATCTCCATAGACACGCATACCAGACTAGGGTGAATACATCTTTCGTTTCAAATTTAGACACCCCCACCTTTCCCTGACTTGACATCTATGAAAGTAACTCTATACTGATACTTATTATTAACACCCAACACACGCCTACCCAATTTAAACAATTCGCCCTAGTGTTACCATGGAAATTTTGATTTCAATTATTAAAACACGTAAATTTCAGAAATACGTTATTCCAAAGAAAATTTCGCTTGAAGATGGAACAGAGCTTACTTTAACTCAATTTAATTCAAATAATTATATTGAATTTTTCGGCTCTTGTTTTGAAACATGAGACCTCTTATGTCGCGAGTTGGAATCATATTTTTAAATAAATAATTATATATATATATATATATATATATATATATATATTTTAACTATCCAGTAATTTAAAAAAATTAAAATATTTTAATATGCTATTGATTTTTTAAGTACCTACAAAGACGCTTGTTGTGGAAATGTAAGAAAAGTAACAATACATTTTAAATTTAGTGGAGTAATGGATTACATTCTAATTACGTGCTAATACCCTTGGGAAAGGTATGAATCCTCTTCTTCTCCCAGCTATAGGCAAATAGCAGGTCAGACCCGTTTCTATAACCTTGGACGGCAACCGGTCTACCGCGGAAAGAAATGGTAACCTACTGCGGGAAAGAAATCTGTCTCGTCAGTCATGTATCGAAAGATACATGATCGCCTATGCGTGTCTCACGCATGGCAACTGACTGGCCGATACTTACCGATCTTATTTTATGATTATGTCGGGTATATACAAAACTCATCACGTTTATACGCACTCCCAAAAAATTATTTTTAAAATAATAGGGATCGCTAAATTGTAGTAAGCTTTTCCATTGAGGATTGGTAAATATATATTTTTATTTACTAACAATATCACTTGGCCGCCAGAAATTAATACTGAACTTTAAAAGATTTAAAACTTTATAATTCTAATTAATTATTTTTTTTAATTAAAACAATTCATATAAATATTCATTATTCATCAAAAAAATATGTATTTGTGTCCATAATATATTTTATTCAAAAAAGCAATTAAAAACATTTCTAATTAAAAAATGTTTTAGTTTTTGTTGATTTTTTTTTATTTTCCGATTCAGAGAAAATTTTATCAATCTGGTGTCATGTTTGATCAAAAATATTAATGATTTAAATTTTCCGAGGAATTTTCCTTATGACAAATTAAACATTAATCACTACAAAAACGAATTTCTTTAAGTGTAGGGTAACACGTGTAAAAATATATATTTTTAGCCAGATTTTCTAAAAGAAATAAATATTTCAAAAGTTATTTAATTCATTTGTGAATAAGTCTTGAAAGTTTCATTAAACTCCGACAATTATATGATTTTTTGCAAGAATTTCCAAACCAATGTGCTTTAAATAAATAATGAAGATAATATAAATAATAAATTAATATTATATATTTTTAAAACCTTATATTGAAATTTTTCTTTTTCCTTCTTCCTCTTTTAATAATATATTTATATATATATATATATATATATATATATATATATATATATATATATATATATATATATATATATATATATGTATGATGGCTGTCGACTCATTAAATGAGTATTGCTGTAATTAATATGCATTAATCCACATCAGACCGACAATAGCTGTCGGCCATTGACTGTTGAGGGATATTTATCTCCCAGGTTCGCTGGTTATGGATTTTCTACTGCCTGGTCAGCCAAATGTACTGTGACGTGACTTACGACATATTATTTTTTAATGTAAGATCGTTGATAACCTCATAAGATTGGTATTTACAACTGGGTCTCGCTGTGTAATGGAATCTGAATTCCGTTGTGATGGCAATTAAAAAAAAAAACGCGCGAACGCGCTCTGTTATAGTTATTTTCAAATATTAAATCTATCCGTTGTGGATATGGAATTTTTGTAAAACAAGTGTTTCAGTATAAAGGAGCTGACTGAAAATTGGTAGAACTGTAAAATAGCATTAAATATTTGTTATATGCACTTCAGTGATGCAACATATTTTTAAAAATTCTAAAATACAACCAACCTAGTCATCCATAACAAATGTTTAAAGTAATTTTATAGATTCCCAAGATTCCGTAGAAAAAATTCCCAAACGTAAGTCTATCGAGATAGTTATCAATACATCATAAAACACCCATCTACGTGTTAAAAATTGATTTTCTGTGTTATTTTAAACTAAAAGTAATATTTTTTCGAAATCAGATTAATTAAACTTTAAGTCAGTTAATCTTCCTCAAATAAAGTTTTAAAAAAGTATTTTTTTTATTTTTGAAAGATTTTTAATAAAGAGGATTATGTTGACAGAATTGTAAATAAGGCTAAAAATTGCTAAACCAGTCATTGTTAGCGATTAAAAATATTTCCAAACGATTTAAATTAATTTTGAAATACAGCAAAGAATTTTGCTTATTGAAAAAAATAAATTTAATCTATTAGCTTGAAATTAAAATTTAAATAAAAGATTCAAGAAAGTTTGTTCATCTTTAAAAAATAATTTTAAACCTGATTCATCGTTTTACTTTGGAGGTACCTATATACGCACCCCCACCCACATATATGTATATCATACGGTTTTTCCCACGCGTGCACGTCCTAGACGTATCAAAATTATCTGCTTACACATTGAGTACCTCGGGTTAAATACTGAAATTCAAACTCGGATAGGAGGTTATCTCTTAAGTCAACCCATTGATGCAATTTGACTTCAATAATGTTCACCCTATACAAACCCCAAGAGCCACTCGATGGAGAGGGCTACAAAGTAGGAGGTTCAGTTTATGAGCATATGTGGGGAACCTATTGTTTAACCCTAGATTTGAACAGATTAAGATTGCAGTAATCGGGGAAGCATCCACTTGGGAGTCGTTTCCACAAAGCAATTTTGGCAACCTCTGGTGTGAATTACATACTATAAAATCATTCACATAGTGAAACAAATAAAAGGCAGCTACCGTATTTTCTCGATAAGAATAAGCATTTTTTTTACTGTAAATTACAGGTGATAGTAGGGGTGCGTATTATAAATAAGAAAGATATTATCCCAATTTTCATTTTAAATCTAACAATAATAATTGTAACATTTTTTGTCAATAAATTTATGTTTATCAATATCCGCATTTTTTTATTTGGCGAAAAAAATTAAAAAATTAAAAATAAGCCCAATTTCGAAGAACTTCTAGAACATCCACTTGATCGTCTTTCTTTTACAAATTCAACTAAACTTTGTTCTAAATCTGGATGTTGAGCTTTTCTTCCTCTACCTATAGCTTTGGCACTTGATTTACACATTTTTAAGTTCATTTTTATTCTTTCTCCATAAACGTATGTTAACCTCATTCAACTCATATTCTCTAGCTGCAGCGTTGTTTCCTATTCTTTCTGCTAATCCTATTACTTTTTTGTTTAAAATTTGCACTATAACTCGCACGTTTTGACGACATTTTGACGGTAAAATAAAATGTTATATTTATCGGGAAAACTGCCTGGTAATTTTCAACATTATTTTAGCCACTCTATTTACGTTATTCGGACTATTGTCCTCATCTTTGTCGTCATATTTATTACAACGTTTCGGCCGTTGTACGCTCCGACCTTCTTCAGATTTATTTCGCTCACTGGAGTAGACTGTTCTAGTTCCATGTGCCATGTTTAATGGATGTCAGTTATCTCCTCTTAATTTTCCCTCTGAAAGTTCTCCACTGCCTTAATCGGGCCGAAACGTTGTAATAAATATGGCGACAAAGATGACGACAATAGTCCGAATAATATAAATAGTGTACATAATACTTCATCTCAGAAATATAGACAGATTATTTTAGCCGCTTAGCTTCGATTTTATACTTAATGTCAAGGTCGACAAAAAGTGCGTATTATTTTCGAGAAATTACGATAATTATTTAAGTAATAAAATATATTTAATAACAACTAATATAGGCGGAGAGTATACTGGAAGAGAATAAACCTCAAAATTACTATATACTTCGGAAGAGCTTAATAGGAAAAGACGAAATATGTGCCATCCGTCGGGCGAGAGAGACCATGGATCTGCGCTGAAAGAGTTATACCTCAACTGCTGATAGAGACACGGCATCTCTTATGGCTGTACAGGCCCACACGGGAGTGAGAGTCTCGATTGCAACGAATCCATGTGAAGACGCCCTCCATCGATGTCGCCATGTTGTTGCTTCCCGTGTTCCCGGGGTGAGGCAACGCTATCGTGTCCTCTTCAGGGTGCAGGCCTAGGCAGGGTTTTATGCACGTTTCACCTTTCCAGGCCACCGATGTTATCCAAATGAATGCTATAGACCAATACATTTTGGCATCAGCGCCGTTGCTGGAGTTACCAGTACGACGTTGCAAATAACATCGGACTTTCTTAGGGACTCCGGCACCGGATTTGTCCTTAGGGTTTATTCTTGAAGTCTTTTCCCATGATTGGATATGGCCGAAAGACAGAGGGGGATTAAAATCAGATAAACACAGACGCAGTTATTACGTTTGATACATACAGGATGGTCCGAAAGTATTGTCATCCCTACATAATATAATTTTCTACTTCAGATGGCTGACACAAGCTTCTACAATTTGGAAGAAATGTAGTTTTGTCATGCGCCGTGAAAAAAATAGCCAGGAATTTTGCTATTCAGAATTTCAAGAAGCAAATATGTTATATGAGAAAGAGGATTAATTCTCATTTCTACAACGGAAGAAAGCGAAGAGAACTCTTTAAAATGTTTGGTAGCACTGATATTCAATGTCAAAGGGGAATTATCCAGGACGTACAAATGCCAGTGAACACTTTTAGTTCGGTAGATTTTTGCCAAAAGCCTCTGAAAATTATGGCGTTATTTTGTTTGCTTGTTTTTCTAAATTTCAATTTAACTTTTATTTTATTTTATTTTAGGACCTAAATTTTAATGCTTGATATGCAATCGGCATTTGCGAAGCCATTGAAACCAGAAAAATGAACAGAAATTGTTTAAAGATAGAACAACAATTCAGATCTAATGCTTCAACCTAAAATTCCAGTCATGGTCTTGAATAGTCTCGTCATACTGAGATTTTCTTATGGATGTCATGAATGGCAATAAACTCATTCAGATATGTCTAAACTGTCAGCTGTATAAACCAATTTCTTTTATCAATCTTGGCTTGAACCAAACTAGCTCGGATCTCTTTAAGTGGCGAAAAAAGAATAACAGACAAAATCCTTTATTAAATAACAGTAACAACATCACTTGAGGGCTTCCAACAGCGGCAACAACTAAAATGAATAGCACATGTAACTCGAAGAACATTATTCTAAAGACTAAATATTTTCGTCAAATCGAGACTTCCATATAAATATGCATGGCACCAAACAGGTTAAGTTTAGACAGATTCTATAATAACCACTTTCTCAGATCAACTGTTAAAATGGCTACGAACGAACGAAGCCTTTCTTAGCGAGGATCATCATTCTTTGTACCCCGTGAACAGGCGCTATAGAATCATAAAGAACTTTATCAAATAACAGAAACCTTATCATTTTAGGACTTCCAAAACATCAGCCATTCCGATACGGCATACGACATCCTTATAAGGAGCTGACAGTTTTTCCAACATATTATGTGATGTATCATGTACTTGATCTGTATAAAAAGCCGAAGACAAGGTCGTTGTTAATGATGTTAGTACTTGAAGAAGACTATCCTTTATTAGCTCGCATAGACTGTCTTTACATAATCTCAAAGAAAGAACTTTACCAAATATTTTCGTCAAATAGAGACTTCCATATAAATATGCATGGCGTCAAACATGTTAATAAAAGTTTAGACAGTTTCTATAACAATCACTCTCTCAGATCAACTCTTAATTGCATTGAAGGAAGCCTGCAGGTCTTAGCGATGACCATCCTTATTAGTACCTAATGAACTGGCGCTATAGAATCTCAAACAAAGGCCTTTACCAAATAACAGAAACCTCATTGTTTGAAGACTTCCACTCATGTTCTTAAATAGTCTTGTCATATCGAGATTTTCTTATGGATGCCGTGCATGGCAATAAACACGTTCAGATATGTCTAAACTGTCAACTGTATACAACCGTTTTCTTATATCAATGATTAAAAATGGCTTCGAACGAATGAATCCTGTAGGTCTTCGCGAGGATCATCCTTCGTTGTATCTCGTGAACTGGCGCTATAGAATCATAAACAAAGAATTTTACCAAATAACAGAAACTTCATCATTTTAGGACTTCCAAAACATCAGCCATTACGATACGGCATACGACATTCTTATAAGGAGCCGACGGTTTTTCCAACATATTTTGTGGTGTATCATGTATTTGATTTGTATAAAAAGCCGAAGACAAGGTCATTGTTAATGATGTTAGTGTAGTGACTACTACTATGTTTGCCACGCCTACATTTTTTTCAACTGTGATTGGTTAAATAATAAATACTAATTATCACAGGACAATTTACTGATCGCATTTTTCCTACCGTTAATTCACAAACATGCTTTTGTTATAAAATCAGCGATTGGTTAATTTTTCATCCAATCAGATATTTTTTGTGTTCTTTCAAAATTTCTCCCGAAGCTAACTTACTTACGCGATGACAACACAACAAATCTTTCGTTAACTACTGATGTCATCGAAAGCAATTGGAGCGGTTTTACATCAACACAGAGAAACAAACCACGCCAATTTCCTTTTTTTCAGTTAAGCTTACTTCGACCCAGAAGAAATATAGTACTTTGCTTGCTATATATCTTTCTATAAAGCATTTTAGACACATTCTGGAAGGTCGAAACTTCACCGTTTTTTTCACCGATCACAAACCTTTAGTTTTCGCCCTCCATACAAAATCAGATAGATATAATACACGCGATTATAGACAGCTGGATTTCATATTACAATTTACCACCGACATACGGCACATAGCAGGCAACGACAACGTTGTCGCCGATACGCTATCGCAAGCTTCTTTACACAGTACCACTGAAGAAAAGCTGGATATAGAAATTTTAGCAGATGAACAAGTAAGGGACGTCACTCTATTTAACTCATTGCAAGAATCGTCATTAAAAATTGAACAAAAAACCTTGCCTTTCAGTGCAGAGTTTATCGCTTGTGACACAAGCACTTCCAATCCCAGACATTTGGTACCTGTCAACATGCGAAGGAGGATTTTCAATCATTTTCACACCCCGGTCGCAAAGCTACGACAAAAATGATTTCTGAACACGTTGTCTGGCCTAACATGAACAGCGACATTAAAAGCTGGACTCAGTGTTGTATTACTTGCCAACGTACTAAAATCCACCGTCATACCAAGTCACCGCCAAGTAATTTCGCCTCGCCAGACGGCCGTTTCCGTCATCTACACGTCGACTTGGTGGGTCCGTTACCGGAAGTCCACGAACACGAATACATTCTTTCTATAATCGACAGATTTTCTAGATGGCCAGTTGCAATTCCTCTCCAATCTACGACCGCTGAATCTGTTGCTAAGGCTATACTGAAAAACTGGATCTCGTTTTTTGGATGCCCATCAGTTGTAACAACAGATCGCAGCCCATAATTTCAGTCAACACTCTTTAAAGAATTCATAAATCTTCTTGGAGCGAGACATATATCTACCACAGCATGCCATCCTTGCGCTAATGGCCTTGTCGAACGTTTTCACCGCCAATTAAAGGCCGCATTAACTAGCTCCAATGCTAATAACGAATTATTCTGGATGGACAATTTACCCCTGGTAATGCTTTCACTCCGGTCACAGGTTAAGAAAGACCTTCAATGTTCACCAGCCGACCTTGTTTTTGGACAACCATTGGTTTCGCCAGGACAATTTCTGTCTGATAGCTCAGCCTCAGACCCTTCTTCATCTTTCATCCAATATCTACAGAGTAGGATGTCTACTTTAGCCTTTACGCCTACTTTGTCTTTATTCGACAAGATGCTGTAAAAAAGCCACTCACTCCGAGTTTCTCAGGTCCGTTTCGTGTCCTTGCTCAACATACTAAATTCTATACCGTTCAGTTTCCTAGTGGACGACCCAACATTTCGATTGATCGCCTTAAGCCAGCTTACATAGAACGGAGTACGGAACCCAACCAAACATCACAATCACCGACATCACCGGGCGATATACAGCAACAACCCCAAACACCTGCACACGAATATACAAAGAAAGGAAAAGAGGTCCATTGGCCTCGAAAATTCAAGAGTTACATAACATATTGAAAAAAAAAACTGTTTTTCAACACCTTTTTCCAATCTGTGGGGGGGTGATTGTAGTGACTACTACTATGTTTGCCACGCCTACATTTTTCTCAACTGTGATTGGTTAAATAATAAATACTAATTATCACAGGACAATTTACTGATCGCATTTTTCCTACCGTTAATTCACAAACATGCTTTTGTTATAGAATCACCGATTGGTTAATTTTTCATCCAATCAGATATTTTTTGTGTTCTTTCAAAATTTCTCCTGCCGTTGTTCTGGGAGCCTACTGGTAATAATAAAAGCCAGGGTTCGTTCCAAAAATAGACAGTAGAATTCAGCAACTCACACGCGTCTACACAGACTATTCATTCTACTCACTGCGCACACACAGGCACAGAACTTGAATATCATTCACCATCAGTTCTCTGTGAACAAGCCAAGTTGCAACAGCACTGTTAGTTATACAATAACACACAATTGAATTTACTGTATGTTCTTCTGAATGCAACATTCTATTTCAATACAGAACTTTGAACATTCTATTCAGAAAACTTGTTTATTACATTTTATCTTATTCAACTAACAGTTAAAGGGAAACTACTTTTTTCTCCTTATTATTCAACATTACAAAAATTGTTTTGTATTTATTGATTTTAATATATATTTTATCGTTGAAACAAAAATCGGTTTTCCATTGTTTTTCCTTGATTCAAAAATGTATAAATGTTAAATGCTCTTCAACAAGCAGCCACATTAATCTTTTCAACACAACCAGCATTTACATTAGTACTTGAGGAAGACTATCCTTCATTAGCTCGCATAGACTGTCGCTACATAATCTCAAAGAAAGAACTTTACGAAATATTTTCGTCAAATCGAGACTTCCATATGAATATGCATGGCGTCAAACAGGTTAATAAAATTTTAGACAGTTTCTTTAACGACCACTCTCTCAGATCAACTGTTAAAATGGCTACAAATGAAAGAAGCCTTTCGGTCTTAGCGAGGATCATCATTCTTTGTACCTCGTGAACAGGCACACAAACAAAGAACTTTACCAGATAACAGAAACCACATCACTTGAAGACATTCAACAGCTAAAATGGATAGCATGAAAATAATGACATAATCAAAATGTCCGCATTCCACATTACTTAGAGCAAAAGTTTATGAAGGAAACCCTCCATTAATACTGGAAGGAACAGATACTAGACTTGATAAACCTATTTTCCTGAGATCTTATTTTAAGAGAAAGATTTTATAAATTTTAACTGAGAATGGTACCGGCTGCTCGGTCAATAAATGTTTCCTTATAAGGAAAGAGGTAATATTATTATTACCATTACAAATGTCTTTTTTTTAAAAGTACATTTTGTTTAGAGGTAAGCTCTTTACATGTTTAAAGTAAGTACTCAGTAAGTAAAATGAATACAAGTACTGCTAAACATTTGTAACACAGAACAGATCGTCTTATTGACCAACAAAATTATCACCGAGATATATCATCGAAAGGCCAGTAGATAAATAGAAGAAGAATTCAGTTCTAAGCAAATGTTTTTGATATCTATACTGTTCGGCTGACCCAAATTGGGAGCGTTGCAATAGTTAGATGCTGAGAAGAGATTAGTCCCCTTTTTTTATGAGCACCCGAATTAACAAGAAACAAAAAGGTATAATCTAAGAAGAGCAGAAGAGTAAAAAAATGCAATTGATGGAAATGCAAGTGCTTACTTTTCATTTTTCAGTTTGATTACCAAAGACAGAAAAATCTTAGTGAGCCCTTCCGGTTCGTCGGATATGTTTGTCGGGATGTTCTCTTTTCGCTGTTCACTGTCCAATGAACAATCGGACGATTTTGTGAACTTCCTGCTCGGCAGTGGAGGACAAGATAAACCTCTGACTGAAGGAACAAATGGTTTTGTTATGAAAGCCTGCAGACAGCGGTGTTTCCCACGGGAAAATGGAATTTCTACATGCTCATGGCTTATTAGAAAAATGAAAAATGTAAACTGGAAAAGTGCATTTTTCACGTGCGCATGCGCCTAAAAGTGAATTAATGATCACAAACAAATGCAGCGCGAAGCAATAACAACAGCCATGTTTTTTGCGGCAAGCAAGTTAATTGTCTTGAAATAAATTTATCATTTTCATCAAGGCTACCTTTTTTTTTCTATTATTTTTTCCTAAATACTTGTTGGTTTATGACAAACACAAATAAATAAATGTATTAAAATGAAATCATAACAGTATAACTATACACAAATAAGAAAATAACGTCCAGTCTTAAAAAAGCAGTTACGTAAAACCAAAGTTAGTTAAAAGCATAATGATAATGCTAATGGTAATGGTAATATTAACGGTTTCCCTACAAGGAAACATTTTCTACTCAATGACCGAGCAGCCAGTACATTCGGTTAGAATTTATAAAATCTTTCTCTTAAAAAACTATTTTAGAAAAACAGGTTTCTCAAGTCCAGTAACTTTTACTGGTTTCTTTTTGTTTTTTTTGTTTTTGTTTTTTTTATTAATGGTGGTTTCCTTCCTAAACTTCTATTTGAAGTGGAGTGGAATGTTAACATCTTATGTCATTATTTTCTCTTCGATTTACTTGTGCTATCCATTTTAATTGTTGCTGCTGTTGGTAGTCCTCAAGCGATGTGATTTATGTTATTTAGAACAGTTCTTTGTCATTCTGTAGCGCCAATCTACAATGTTCAAAGAAGGATGATCTTTGCCAAGACACTCAGGATTTACTCGCTCAAAGCATTTTTTCACCATTAATCTCAGGAATCGGTTGTATACAATCTTGATAGTCCTGAACCTGTTTGACGCCATGCATGGCATCTAAATTAAAGTCTTTATCTGAGGAGGCTATTTAAAAACATGACTCTAGTATTTAGGTTGATGTATTAGTTTCGTAGAATGTGCGGTGTTGAACAAAAGTACCTCTGATACTATTTATTCTATGTTAAATTTCTGTTACTATTATACTTAATCATAGATTATCTATACGCCGATGTATCTGAACTGTTAAGTATTTACTTATTCCACATCCTATATTTTTATGATTGATTCAGGGTTGGTACCATCACTGATTTCATTCCAATTCCAGATCGTAGTTTCTTTTTGGAAAAGAATATGTAGAGTCCTATTTCTTGGAACACTTGGAGAGGGTGTATTCATTTTTATGATTGATTCAGGATTGGTGCCATCACTGATTTCTTTCCAATTCCTGGAAATAGTTTCTGTTTTGGAAAGGCTTATCTGGTGTCCTATTTCTTGGAACGCTTGGAGAGCGTGTTTTCATTTTTATGATTGATTCCGTGTTGGAGCCATCACTGATTTCATTTCAATTCCAGGTCATAGTTTCTATTTTGGAAAGGTTTATCTTGAGAACCATTTCTTGGAATGAAACTACCTTTGATGACAATAACTATTTAATACTGATGAAAAGTAATCGAACTAGGCTAATATCACCTTGTTCCTCTTCAAAGCGACCCCTTATCCCAGCAATCTTTTCACTTTTCAAAGCAGCCTGCAAATTTTCCTCATTATGTATTCAAGATAATTTCAAATGTCTCGTTCTGATTGTATATATATATATATATATATATATATATATATATATATATACATTGTGTCCATTTTTTCCCAAGTCGAGTGCAATGTTGTGGTCATTGCTGAAGTAAACAAGGTGTTGTGCAACAGTTTATCGTATGGAACCCAAATTATGGGAAACCAACCTTCATAGAGGTAAACCAAC
>CAHIKZ030004601.1:1845000-1857500 GCA_903632075.3 Acanthosepion pharaonis
GAAGAAAATTAGTTAAGTGATATTTGGGGATTAAAGGAGTCCCAGTTTTAAGGAATGAAGGCTTTAAGGGTTTTTCAATCGACAAAATACACAAACAAGTCATAAGCCTAGAACCACCGATGGAAACAGAGACAGAGACACCTGTCAGCAAATCTGCAACCAATTTCCCAGAACTGACACTGAGATCCATCGGAAAATGCTCAAGATTAAAAGGATTGTACACATGACACCTACTTAGGTTCCAGTTTTTATCCCAGCTCAAAATGTCGAGTGACGGTTTGGGATAAAAAAAAAATGCAGTCCCGGTTTAAGAAAAATATAACGACATTGCAATGTCGATTCAAATAAATGACGAAAGAGAACAGCGAAGAAAGAAAAAATGTAGTAACAAGAATTTCTAAATATAATTCTTTGGGAAAATAAAGCGTTGACAAAAATGTCACAGTCATTGCCTATTTATTTTCCCAATTAATCCATCTTAACTAAGTCTTTCTTTACAAATAGCCAAGTTCTGTTATTCCCTCGACTAAAACGTTTTGCTTTCCAAGTTGTGGATTCCAGCAGCTTTTTAGGCTTTTCCCCGTTTTATTATATTCATGAAATTCCGCCCTTGTGAAAATTAAATGAAAGAAAATAAATAATTCCGTTATTATTTACTTTTTTCATATTTTTCCAATGAAACATGATCCATGTTCGTCCTTCGTGTGTCCATTTCACGAAGTCGTTCCTTGCAGATTGACCACAGATTCTTGATTGGATTTAAATCAGGAGAGTTTCCGGACCGGTCTATACTACTTGTAGTTGCTCACTGGTAAGGCTTGTCAGTGTGTTCGTGCAGCGTTACTATTTGGAGTAACGTCCATCGCAGAGAATGGTCGTAGGACAACTAATCGATAGTCGAGAAAATAGTGTCTCGGCGAGATTAAAATCTGATGCTATCACGGATGACGCAATATTTTTCAAGACTAAACAAATATCATCATACACCGCGAATATGGATTCATATTACGTCTCATTACTGCAAATGACCTAATCTGACGGAGAAAATAGAAATCGATTATACCCTGTCAATCCAGTGGGTCTAAAACTGACCGTATGATGAAAGAAAGGAAACTAAAGCGGTTGTTTCAATTAATTTGTACAAGAGTGTAAAATTTTTCGGATTCGTGCCTTTTCAATGACATTTTTAAATGTCATGTCTCTTCAGGACGTATGAGATCGTTTTCGTTATCTTTCCTGTTTGGTACCTAGACTTCATGAGTTTAAACGTAGTCCAAGATTGGCAGCTTTGCGGGTTATTTAAATCCAGAAAATATTTTTAGATTGTAAGAATGTTGTTATTGGCCGAAATAATACTAGTTTTAGTGACACAAGTTTTACTAATTAACCCATATCTGGGGGGAGAATGAGTGGGTTCATACACTTCCCAAAGTTATTTGAGCGTAACTCAACGGGAACTTGAACGCGGTTCTTCGATTTCTTTGAGGATGTTACCCAGCATTCCGTGCCATACAGGAGGATAGATATCACGTAATAATCCAATACATTTTTTGTTTCTAACGAAATTTGTCTGCCTCTGCTTAGCTTTTGGGATGCATATTTCGCCATACCAATATGTCATTCTGTTCTCTGTTAGAACACTTCCCAGATATTTAAATTTGTATCTTTGTTTAATTTTAGTATCCCCAATTTGTAATTTGTATTCTCAGCTCACCCTTTTGCTGATAACCACTTTGGAACATGTTTGGTCTGTGCTATCCGAGCCGCGATTTTCACCAGACAGTGATTTCTGAAAATACGCTTTGATGAGAAAAGCTTTCTTTAATGAAAGACAGATCCAAGAGATGTGAAATTTCTTTCACATCAAAACAGGCAGAATTCTAGTCAAAAGGTATTGAAGAGCTTCCTGATAATTGGGAAGAAGTCATTGTAAATATTGATAAATATATAATTGAATAAATGTACTTTATTTTATGAAGGATAAAGTTAAACAAAAACGGAAATTATTTATGACTCAACCAAATTACTCATTTTTGGTCTGCATTATTAACTGGTACCAATTCATCTATCAGAAGCATTATTCAACTTTATTTTTTTTATTTCTAACTGATTGTTATTTGGAAGTATTAGTCATGTTTAAAGTCTTTTTAATTATAATTTATGGATGATAAGTTGACAAAATCCGTTGCCTTTCAACCATTTGCAGTTTACTATTAATACTATGTCCATTCTAAATATCAAAACAACTATAAATAATCCATATGAAAAAGAATGGCGGAAAAACATAGAACGGTAAAAGTCAACAGACTGGCGAATGCTGAGAATATCCTCAAGATAGAATATAAAGAACAAGGAAGTTTTAACCTTTTCAGCCCTGCGTTCCTGAACAATTTTAACCCTTTTAACTCTTGAGTCAAAATTCGCAAATAATTAGTATGTCCTGTTTCGCGGTAGATATAAAAATAGTTATAAGTGTTTACCCACATTTCAACCGGTGACTGGGCATTAATAATCCTCAGATATCTGTAATATAGTCAAAACCTACAGTAACAGATGCAGCAAAGCAGCGCCATTACATTATGAATCGTCCCCCATAATTAACTTTGGTAGGATCTTATTTATCTTATAATCTTCATTTTGCAGTCAATGAAAGCATTTTTAGTGTGTATTGTACTATTTTTGTTTCCACTCACAGAAGATTTATCAGAACGATTGTTGTTTCTCCAGGTATTGTTTAGCACAGTCCAGTCGTTTCTTTTTATGAATGTCCTTCAGTAACAGGATTTTCCTTGTTCTTCGACCATAAATCCCAGTTTGGACGCCATATAGAACGTGATGAAAACAATGACACCAGGTTCTGTAAATTCTGTTCTCAGGTCTTTGTATGTTTTACATGGTGTTTTTTCAACGTTTCGTACTAAAATTCGAAGCTTTCTCCTATCAATTTTCTTCTTACACCAACGCCCAGATATTTTAACCCTTCTGCCTGAGCCCCTGAGTCAAAATTCGCAAATAATTGGTATGTAATGTTTAGATATAGAAATAGTTAACACGTGTTTACCCACCGTTCAACCAGTGGCTGGGCATTACGTCATTTTTTTCTCTACGACCGGTAAGGTGGTGGTCAGGCTTCAAAGGGTTAAGAATACGAAATTTCTGTCTCTCATTTTGGCCACCTTGTAAGCCATCGCAAACGTCTAGATGATATCCATTCTCCGGTTCTGCCAGTTAAGACAATCGCAGCTAGGATTCGCCTTGTCACTTCCATGAAGCTGAATCATCCGCATTTCCACAATTTGCCACAGCTTTTCCCCCTAAGAACTGCCACTGTTAGAATAGATTCGCGCGTGTTTGCTTTCCTGGACATTTCAATCTTGACCTCTTCAAGTGTCAATCATTTCTCCTAATCATCATAATAATTTCTTATTACCTTCTCAAAGACATTTAATCCAGCATCACCATCACCCTTAATTCAGTATCGTCCGGTTCACCCTCCTCTCCATCTTTTGTACAGTAGTAGAGCTTTATTCCTTGTTTGCTGTTTAGGATTGGGTTTCCGGTTCCTTCTAAAGCCTACTTCAACTCTATACTTCTAACGTCTAAATTCTAACGTGTAAATTCTGATATTTTATAACATTATCGCTGAACGAAGAAAGAAATTGCAATAGTGATCCTTTTTTTTTTTAATACAATCTAAGCTTTCGGCTTACATAAGCCATTATCGAAGATGTCAATTACAACATATTAAGCAATATACGGACAAGACAGTGATGATAGTCTGTCATTGTTTACATAGATGATTTCTAAGCAACGATAAACACGTGCATATAAGACGCTAGAAGCGAAAATCGCACCGCATCTCATGACGTCACACATGACCACACGAGAGTGAATTGGAGAAGAATGAAGTATAGGAAGCCGTTGGTATAAACCGATGGATTCTGTTACCAATTATAGGCATTTAAGAATATTTGTAGAGATGCCATAATTGATCTTGTTTAGGTTGGGTTTTAACTGTTTGGTGTATAATGCTTCAAGGATTTTTAGTTTTTGTCTATTGTTTTCATGTCGAAGTATAATTGGGTTTTCGACAAGTATTTTACGGAATTGTGTGTGCGGGCAGGCATGTTGTTTTAAATGCCTAAAAATGTTAAAAAATTTAAAACAACATGCCTATTGTTTTCATGTCGAAGTATAATTGGGTTTTCTATATTATTTAGTGAAACGTGTATGAAGGAAAAGATGCTGCCTAAATACACACAGAATATATATATATATATATATATATATATATATATATATATTTCTTCAATAGGTTTAAATGGGTTTGCTTATCACCCGGTTCACACTCCTCCTAGGTCTTTTGAATAGCAGTCGGATTGTACCCCTTGTTTCCTGTTTAGGATTGGGTTTCCGGGTCTTTCTAAAATCTTTTTCATACTCTTTCCCTTCCAGTAGCCCTTTGCATTTTAGTGGCATTATTGCCTTGCTTGTGGTGAAAAAAGAGTAAATCTCTTGCCATGTTATTGAAATCGCTGAACATGTCAGAAAGATTAGTATTATTTAGATTTAGAAGTAATCAAATCGGGCTTATTTCTTTGTTGACTGTAACCCTCTCCTTTGAGAGGCTCT
The DNA here is from genome assembly GCA_903632075.3 of Acanthosepion pharaonis. NCBI lineage: Eukaryota > Metazoa > Mollusca > Cephalopoda > Sepiida > Sepiidae > Acanthosepion > Acanthosepion pharaonis. The sequence goes on from CAHIKZ030004601.1 coordinate 1,849,633, forward strand.
CGAGCCTTTTATTGAGTGAAATTTAGTATAAAAATATAAACCTCTCTTTCATTTATCTGTGTCCAAAAGAGAAAACATTGACTTCCAGACGATCTCGGCTAATACTACGGATCCACTTTTATTCTTCAGAAAGACATGGATATATCTTTCTGTTATATTCCGTGCTAATAGGAATATATACTTGAAGAACACAGTGGATAAAGAAATAAAGGTTTATTGTAAAATCATTACAATAAGGAAATAGGTAACAGTTATGCACACGGTCGTCGCAAGTCAATCCAGTAGTGAGCGATACAATTAGAAGATCGGCAGTTCTCGCGTCGTACTCAACAGATCCCAGCAAGACGCTCTAATCCAGATACTTATAGGTAGTTACTACCTATAGTGTAGTCACTCATGGGGGTGACAGGTTTTTCCATTAGATCACTTTCTTTGTCCCATTATTTGGTGTCTTAGGAACCTCCACGTGGTATAACGGTTAGCAAGCGTGTCTCGTTAGGATAATCACGCTTAAATAGTGAGTTCGATCCTCACTGGATGCCGCACACTTTCGGCCTTCTACGCTCAGAAAAATCACCATTATTTGGTGTCTTAAGAAAAAAAATCTTAGCACTAATATTCCACAACGGTTGAAGAAGAAAAACATTAAGAAGAAATGGCGGAAAATAAATCACTCACAAATTTAATAGGAGTGGATAGGTTCGCCCATGGCCCGGTTCACACTCCTCCCGTTCTTTTGAATAAGACTAGAGATTTATCCCTTGCTTGCTGTTTAGGGCTGGTTTTCATCTTCCTTTTAAAATCTTCTCAGTCTCTTTCACTCGAAGTAACCCCACGTGCGTCTTAGTGACAGTATCGCCTTGCATAGAGGGGGGAATTCATTAAAATAAAAACAAATGTTTTGCTTCCCAAAGAAAACGTGTAAGAAAACGCGTAAGAAATGGATTGTTATACGAAATAGTGAAAAAAAAAATGATGTTAAAAATGTAAATTTTTAAATTCTCCAAAGAGGAATTAGTCGAAAAAATCAAAAAAATTAAAAGCATCTGAAGAAATAAAACAATACAAAAACTTTACAAACAACTTTTAAAAATCGGATTTCTGTTCCTTAATTTTAGCTTTTTAATATACGTCTTTATATATTTTCTTCTGGTCCTAATCGCCTTCAAAAATCAAACGAATGAGTGAACAATGACAGAAATGCCGTCCATTTTAAATCTACGGACGCGTAGGGCCGAGAAAATTAATTTCAGAAATTGTTTGTATACAACACAAGGGCGAATATGGATACTGATTTTATTTTACTTGTCTATGTTTTAAGCACTACAGACTCGCGCGCACATATCCATACATATTTATGTGTGGGAGAGAGTGAGAGCGTTTCTGTTTGGGTGCATTTGGGTAGCAATTTTTCATTTCTGCAGATTTTGTTGAAAACGAAAGAAAGTTCTTTGATTTTCATTAAATTTTTCTATAATTACGACTATTTTTCTTGTTCCCGGTGATATGAACAAAACTATCAGCGTCTCTCGAAAATGCGCATGCGTAGTCACAACAACGTCAACAAAGCCAGTCTGATGAAGTCCTAATGGATGAAACGCGTTACAAATAAACTTATTCTAGTCTTGCAACTTTCTCAGTATATATATATATATATATATATATATATATATATATATATATATATATAAGAACCATTATTTGTATTTTGGCGTTTAATAATGAATATACTCTAAGATTCATGCACAACACTATTGTCAGGTGGTGATTGAAAACTGGTCGTTGCATAATTTAAATACTAATATTTATACCATACTGTTATTATAGTGGAGCAGTTCATTTTTATATTCATATTTTATATTTATAATATATATATATATATTAAAGAAAAACAGACCACTTTAAGGTTCCATTATAATAATTTATTTCACCAGAGCCCTTTTAAAAAATTCTGGATCATCAGATACCACTTCCAAAAGATGAAACGAAACGAAATTAAATGAAAATTCATACTTTTGATGGGTAGTGTAATTTTTTTGTAATTTAACACAGTGGGTAATGAGGGGTGGTTTGAGAGACGTGGTCGGGTTTATCTTTCAGTCATACTTAGTATTGGGGGAGGAGGGACCAGACCTTGACCTATTTAATCGGTATATATATATATATATATATATATATATATATATATATATATTATTATTACTAAAGATTATATTTATACATATAGTATTACTATATTTACTATAGAATTATAATTATACATATGGTATTACGATAAAGATTATATTTTTATATATATATATATATATATATATATATATATTTTATATATGATTATATTATATATAATTATATATTATTATGATTTATATTATTATTATCATAATTATTATTATCATATCATTATTATCATTATATTATTATTATATATTATTAAAATTATCATCATTATTATTATATAATTATTATCATTATATTATTATCATTTTATATTATTATCATCATTATTATTATATCATTATATTATTATCATCATTATTATTATATCATTATATTATTATATATTATTAATATCATCATAATTATTATATCATTATTATTACTATAAGGATTATATTTAGTGGATACATGAGTTGACTTACCTTTCTTTTCAAGTAGTTAAATTATTAACAAGAAAATGTAGCCCTCGATATGAACCGAACATGTATTCTCTATTTATTCTGAGGCGTCACCTTCAAATCAGCCGTACCTTAATATTAAGCTACAAGGAGGCATAACAGTAAAGCAAAGGTCAGTTTCCTCTTTGAAAAAATTCCACACAGAGATGTTTTCTGAAACACTTATTTCCATTGAATTTAAGAATTTATTTTAAGAAGAATAAATAATATAGGATTAAAAACAAAATTTAGGAATTGCAGGAGATATTGATGTCGATATAAATGCTGTCGGGATTTTGATAGCATTCGTGACAATGTCTCATCTGGCACAGAGAAAGAAAATGGCGAAGGAGAGGAAGCTAGTTCTTTGATTCGTTAGCAGTGTAGGGGGTGTAAAGAAAGAAAGAAAGAAAGAAAGAAAGAAAGAAAGAAAGAAAGAATTCGAAGATGAATAAGGGTTGAAAAGAAAAAGGATCGGTAAAAGAAAGAAAGAAAGAAAGAAAGAAAGACTAACGAAAGAAAGGAAATTTGTCACCTCACCTGACTAACGAAGGAAATTTTCATCATATATATATATATATATATATATATATATATATATATATATATATAAGAAAAGAAGTTTTAATTAAATAAAACGTATTCTAACCTAAAGACCTCCCTCTAAGTACTACAAACACTTAAAGAATCCAATAAAACACCTACAGTAAAATGAAATTAATATGAAAAGCTAGATGTAAGCCATGGAATGACTCATGTCCTTTGTACTTACATGAGAAACAATGTATTACTAGGTTTATATAAAAAATAAAAGTTTACTAAATCAGTGAAATTAATTAGCTATTTCTGCCGTCGTTGTCATAAATTTTACTTAAATAATATTTAAATATAATTTTTAAAAATTGTTACCTAATAATATACATACTTGATGTGAAAATAATTCTACATACTGTAAGGGATTCTAATTACATTTAATTGTTCTTAAAAGAAATATAGTATATTAAAAATTAAAAGTGAAAATATTTTTCAAATCGTAGTTAAATAAAACGTATTCTAACCTAAACACCCCGCAAAAATCTTTAAATATACAAATAGAAATAAATGCCGTAAGAATTTTTGCCGTTAACAATAAAAAAATTTAAAAATCCAGACGACATGCATTTTTAAAAATACATCCCTACCGCTACCAAAACGTAACTAATAACTGATACATCAAAATACAGCGATAATGAACACGCAAACACCCCTTGTCTGGTTGAATTGGATTTCTATGTATCCCTAGAAACGTGAATTATGATTTTGCTGTGTCTTTAAAACGCTGTAATTTTAAAAGTTACTCCAAAATTCGCTTGAGGATGAAATGGAACTAATATCTTTAATTTAATTACAAAATTAAATTCGGAGCTTTCAGCTTCCATTTTTGAAACATGGTTAGAACTGTGTAGCGAAAACACCATATTTTAAATCAATTAATTTAGAGCCGAGTTCGAATTCCAGTCGAATCCATTACATTCACTTACGCGCTAATACCCTTGGGAAAGGTATGAATCCTCTTTCTCTCCCTCCAGCTATGGGTAAAATAGCAGGACAGACTGGGTTCTATAGCCTTGGATGGCAACACCATTACACCACCTCAAGGTGCCCTAAGGTTTTAAACTAAATAAGCTGCACAAATAGTTGAATAGAAACATTCAAATAAAGTTCATATTCGTGTATGTATTTTTTTTTTAAATCTAGGGTTTTATTTCATAATGTTTAAATGTAGACACTTTAAAAAATTTACGGAACATGACGTAATATTTTCATTTCTTCCTAGGTGTGCCGTTGCTTTAAAAGGTTGAAATACACTGGTTTAGATATTTCTGAAATTGCTGGGGATTTGGGGGGTATTGGGGGGCATTATCTTCAAAAGAATTTCTGAAAGCACCAATAATGTCCTCAGTTATCCAACCAAGGTGTATCATAAATTTGATGTTAGTTCTTACTCCAATTTTGACAGGATTCGTCCCACTCTAAAGAAAGTTGCTTTTTTAACTTCAGGGCGTAGGCGGTCATGGCTCTTCACATCGTCCTGTCCCTTGTAGCTCTTAATATGTTTTGTTATTTCTCCCAAGCCCTGTTCAACCATCCATTTACTGAAGCCCATCAAGTATGTTACGCGCTGCTTTCCTCTGTTCCTCTTTCCCGCAATCTGTTAGTATCCAAGTCCTCCTTCCTTGCCCTAAAACCTCGTCATTGCTCACAGGTTCAATCTATGGTATCCTCAACATCCTTCTGTAGAACCACATTTCTGTTGCTTCAAGTCTCTTCTTCATCTTTGAGAATATTGTCCAGCATTCGCTGCCATATAGGAGGATAAATATCAAGTAATAGTTCTTCACTTTTTTCTTTGGTTCCAACGAAGTTTTTTTTCTGTCTCTTAATTGCTTAGATTTTGGAATGCATCTTTGGCCATCCCTATGTGTCTTCGGATCTCAGTGTCGCACTTTCCATCCTCCGTTAGAACACTTAAAACGCAACTCCAGCTTTACTTTGCTGCTTAGAAATGCCAAAATATTTCCATTCTTTTCTTCTAACTAGTTTTTTTTTCCACGAGGTTTTGGAATAAGCATCGAATTCCAGTCGAATCCATTACATTCACTTACGTGCTAATACCCTTGGGAAAGGTGTGAATCCTCTTTCTTCTCCCTCCAGCTATGGGTAAATAGCAGGACAGACTGGGTTCTATAGCCTTGGATGGCAACTGGTCTAGGAGAAGGAAAACTCTGAATTCAAACCTGCGGAAAACTCTGAATTCAAACCTGCTCTTAGAGGAGGGTGAATGGAGTCTCTCTGGGCCTTGGTTGGCAATCCATGTAGTGTTGGTGTCACGATAAAAACACCCTTGATAGCCTTAGTGACGCATCAAGAATTCAGCTATTTGACAAGATTATGAACTACACCGATCAAAGTATTGGTGAGTTCAATCTCGGCTGAGGCCGCAAGATGATGATGACACTGCGTCGAAGTTCTCGATCCTCACTGGGTGCTCCCTACTTTCGGCCTTGTGCCACATCTTAGATACGCTTAGTAAATCACATAGGGCATTTCGACGCGGTTTAATTGTTAGCCAGCTAGTCTTGTTAGATCAAATACGACTGAGTAGTGAGTTCGATCTTCACTGAGTACTCTCTACTTTTCGACCTTGTGTCACATCTAAGCTACGCTTAGTAAATTTGTTCTTTCAGTAGTGGTTGGCCACCTCGACGTAGTGTAATGGTTAGCAAGCTTGTCTGGTGTGATCAAATACGACACAGTAGTGAGTTCGATCCTCGCTGGGTAAACCATATATTTGGTCAGATCTAAGCTAAATTTAGTAAATCGTTATTTGAACAGTGCTTATTGTTATTTAAGTAGTGGTTAGCGTTCTCCTCTTCAAAGCTATTGTTTGTGAGATCGTTCTGATGAGGAAATCCATAGGACCAAGAAACTGGATGATAATAAGGAAAATCTTGTAGTTCATCTCTATTGCGAATGTAATGAAAGGCCTATGTTAGAATGAGTGTGTAGCATATGAGCGGTATAAATCTTTAGAAAAATGCTCCCAGAATCCAGAGCCGGATATGCAATGTGATAAGTCCTGATCTGGCATCTCGTCTACAGTCACTATCTCATAGACGTGATGTGGCCTCCCTCTGTCTTTTCTACAAATATTTTGATGGCAACTGCTCTGACGAGCTACTTTCACTGTTACCCCAACTGCATAAATTTAAGCGTGCTACTAGGTTGGCATCTCGGTCCCACCATTTCACTGCCGAAACAGTTAGATGTAAGCACTTCTTCTACTCCAACAGTTTCTTCTCTCGCACTTCCCGACTGTGAAACTCCCTTCCTCTTACTTGCTTCCCTGATAGCTATAAACCTCAAATATTCAAATGTAATGTCAATCGACATCTTCTAATATGATAGTCTTGATCCCCATCCTTCTCTGTATCCTTTCCTCAAACACCTCTCTTTACTCTTGCTCTCACTCTCTGTAACCCCTTGCGTGTTAGTGGTACTCCCGCATTGCTTGTGGTGAAATGCTTTCAAAATCTATAAACATATAAAGTAAATATTAGAAACAATGAAAATTCACCTCTGTAAATAATGGCCATTTATTTACCGTATCCATTCAAGACGTGTGCGATTACTGCTCTCCACAACTTCCTGCCCATGGTAGGTTTTAGCAACGTTTGACTGTTTACCGTCCCTCCTTGTCTTTTCTCTGCTATCCATTTACACAAAATTGTTAGATAAGTCGCTCGCTGTTTCTTACCCTCGTTCTCTCAATACGTCTAGTATTATATTTTCCCAGCTGCCATTCCTCATAATTTTCCCTAAAATTTCAATTCGCTTTCGGATTTTGAGTTCTTCTAGTTCCCGATTCCTATGAAACTTCCTCATTGTGCATGTGTTATATCTTTGGCATTCTCCGCATTCATCTGTAGAACCACGAGTCTGTTGCTTCAAGTCTCTTCTTCCTCTTCCGTGAGGAGATCATCTAACATTGATACAGGAGAGTGGATATTATATATCAATTCAAAGGTCTTTTTCATCACTAAATCTGTTTCTATCCCACCTCTTCCCTGTAAATATTTTACGAGTAAAAAAAAAAAAAAAAAGAATGAATGAAAGACTACTTATTCTTTGTAGATCGACAATATAGAAAAGAAAAATCAGAAAGATTTCTTTTAAAGAAAGAAAAAAGAAAGAAAAATCTTTCTCTTGTATAATAAAGTCTCTTTCTCCCCCACCTCTCTCTTTCTCTCCCTCCCCCCTCTCTCTCTCTTTCTCTCTCTCTCTCTCTCTTTGACTTCCACTCTTAATTTCTCTTCATATTTCCCCCCCCTCCTTTATTTTACTCACCGGCCGTCCCACTGTATTGCTATCTTTTATCGTTCCGTTTCCTTGTTCTTGCCTTTTTTTTCAACAATACCCGCATTTATCTACGTTTCCCGTCCCATTATTGACCTAGAGACCATTCCGTTCACTCGACTAATAATTTCCCCATCATTTTCAACCCGATTAAACAGCTATGAATTCGGTTATCTCACCCGTATATAGAAAATCAAGAACACATGCCTGAAAGTATCTGTCTATATTTCTGAGATGAGGTATTATGTACACTATTTACATTATTCGGACTATTGTCCTCATCTTTGTCGCCATATTTATTACAACGTTTCGGCA
>CAHIKZ030004601.1:1862500-1887500 GCA_903632075.3 Acanthosepion pharaonis
GAAAACAAAGAAAGAATGAAAAATTGATTGACAGAAAAGAAAAGGAAAAACAGATGTAAATAAGTTTTAAGTATATTTATTTCTTTTTAAATCATTTTAGTATTAAGTGCAAAAACTCATTTAAAATTTAATCAAATTTTAATGTCGATTTTTATTCTATTCAATTCCAATCAATTAAGACTATTACTAACTAAAAAATTCCTTCAAAATTCAAAAATAGAAAACAGAACACTTCCAGATTTTAATCGTAGCTTAATTAATTCAAAAACAAAAATCGAAAATGAAAAAGAATTGATTTTTACACATATGACTAAACAGAAAATCGAAGACAGTAAAAAAAAAAAAAAAAAAAAAAACATAGCCACGTGGGTTAAAACGTTGTTTCATAGATTTTATGACTAGTAGTAAATGATGATGTAGTACTATGGCATTGCCCGCCGTGATAGCTAGGCCATCTGCATAGTCAATATCGATCAACTTTTTGCGGGATATCTACGAGAAAGTCTTGGTGATAAAGTTAAACCTAAATGATGATGATTGTCGAGGTAGTTCTCAATATGTAGTCAAGGGTGATAACAAAGAGAGAAGGTGCAAGAGTGTCACTGTGGAGAACTCCTGTTTTGGTGTCAAAGAAATTAGTGTCTCCGTCTGGGGATATGGAAACTAGAATCGGCACAGCTCAATAGACTCATCCCTGATATTTCTATAATCTTACGCGATCGCATAATTCGCTTTGCTGGACACTACTGGCGGGCAAAACAAGAACTCACTAGTGAACAACAATGGTGCAAAATGAGTTGATCGCCCAGCAACCTCCTACATTAACCGGCTATATTATGACACAGAATGCTATTCTAAATGTTATGGTCCGGTTCCTTGTACCACGGTGATAGTCCAAGATAGAACCAATAAAGAAGAACTCGAAGGCGGATATGGAATAACATAGATATATTACAAACGGGAATATATACAGAGAAGTAGAAAGTGTTAGTATGAACAATCAGGTTTAGTAGTAATTGTCTGAACGCGACTCTGTTTCGGGCTGCCTCTGACTCTACTGACTGACTCGCTTGCTCTGACTGACTGACAGACTCCTGCCGGACTTCACTCCAGACTTCAGACTGAACAGTATTTAGTCACCCCCCCCACGAGGGCATCATGTAGCACAAGGCCGGTTTAACGTGGGATCTCCGAGCCCGTGGGATCTCCGAGCCCGTGGGATCTCCGAGCCCGTGGGATCGGCCAAAAATATGCCCTTCGAACCCGTATAAACGGGTTCAGGGTCGGTTTACCTCCACGAAAGAGACTCCGCCCTTCGGCGTAGCCTTGTTCGGGTTCCTCTCCGCCAGAAGGCAGAGAGCTCAACCGATCAGCCGGTCTCCCGACTTCGGACTGAACTCCCTGCTTCCTCTTCAGGCGCAGTATTTATTACGTATGGAATAGTCCATTATGTTATTATGAGTAAGGACCCATAACACTAAATGACATTCCGACCTAGATGCGGGACTGTGACGGTTGGCGTGACAGACTCATGGATATCCAGGTAGCTCGACCGAATAATATATAATCAATGCAAAAATAGGATTATAAACAACAAATACTAATTTTTGACTTTTGGATGGATCAAATCCATTATTTCCAGCGACTAGTGCGAGTGAGGGGTGAATAATCTTTGCTTCATACTAGGTACAACCCTGGTAATTCGTAGGTTCAAATCCAGACAATTCCAACCACATTCACATTTAATTCCTTTAAAATTAATCTTTACTATGTCCGTAATTCCCGCCAATTCACCATCATTGATCTACGGTTCAGGACACTCAGCCACGGATCGAGACAAGTTGGTCGCCCTGCAACCACTTACATTGACTAGCTGTGTTATGACACGAGCTGCCAAACCTTATGACTTTCCGACCTCGATGCGTGATAGTTGGCCTGATAGACTCATGAATGTCTGGGCTAATTCGACCGAATAAAAAAATAACAAGTCTTAGACTCATGGAAACAGGGTGAACAGTAACTGAGTAGTAATAAAAAGAACAAATCGAGATATCCCTAAAGATGGACAGTGGAACGACAGCAATTTATCATCGGAGATTAAATAAAAGGTGAATTTCTAAATTCTTTGACGGTTGCCCGGGTCGACAAAGTCATGATGAAGGCCGGAGGGGCCAACAGATGAAACATTTTCGTAAAAACAACAACGATGTGGACATTAGCCCGTTTAAATAATAAAATGCAACAAAATTATTGCTCAACTTTTTTTCCCAAATGAAGAGTAGATAAAAGCCTTCTCGGTGATGTCGAAGCCTGAAAAAATAAATTATTTAGAAGGAAAAAACAACAATTTTTATTACCACAAAATATTTTTAAACACACACACACACACACACACACACATATATATATATATATATATATATATATATATATATATATATATATACTAGCAGCATGGCCTGGCGTTGCCCGTACTTGATTCAAAAAATCGTACGACTCATACAGCAATCGCTATCACTTGACTTAAAATATTTTTGGCCTCCCTTGCCTTTAAAGGAGTGCCCTTTGCCGTGCTGATGTTGCTACATGCCTTACTTCTTGCCTATCTCACACTGCGATTTTTTTCTAAGCTCTATACTAAACATTAAATCTGTTACGAAAAAGAACTAAACAAAATGAACATAAAACGATCAGCTTTAAAAAGGACTCGTAACTGGAAAACCGAATGAAAAAAGAATGTTAACAACAAATACTTTTTCACACCCAACCCAGTTCTGCGGAATCAGAATCAACGTTGAGTTTAAGCATTAAAAATTAAAACAAAAATAACAAGCGTTCAACTAAGCTGGCATCTCGTTCTCACCCTTTCACTGTCGAAACTGTTAAATGTAGCCGTCTCTTCTACTCCAATAGCTTCATGTCTCGCACCTCTCGCCTGTGGAACTCCCTTTCCTTTTCCTGTTTCCCTGATAGCTATAATCTTCAACTATCCAAATGTAATGTCAATCGACATCTCCAGATGCCCTGATGTATCCTCTAATCTTCTCTTCATCCTTTCCTCTATCACTTCTCTTTGCTCTCTCTCTCCAAGTCTCTGTAACCCCTTGCGAGCTAGCGGCTTCCCGCCTTGCCTGGGGTGGAATGCTTAAAAAAAAGTACCTGTAAAAAAAAAAAATTTAAAAAATAAAATTCTTAACCGTGAAAAAAAGAAAAAAATGCCTCACTTTTACACTGGGGTAAGTTATGTTTTCACAACAAATATATTTTTTTCATTAATTTGAAGATTAAACATTTGCTTTTAAATCCAATTTATTTTTTAAGATAAAATCCGTTCATTTTTTTTCCGTTTAATTTCAGGATATAATTTCAAAGAATCACTCAATAAAAAAAAAATGATGAGAAAAGGTTTTAAAGAAAGAAACGAGTTAAAAAAATATGAAGGACTACAGTAAAAGATATTTGCATGTTGATACAAATAATATTAAAAAAAAAACCCGAAAAACCTTATATGACAACCGAATTCTTCCAGTAAAGGTATTTTTCTATTTGATTTTCTTAATATATATCTGTTCATGTGTTTCTATCTTAACCAGTCTGTATCAAATTATCTATTTCTGCATATAATACTTTATTTTCTGTCATAATCTTTTCATATATTTTCATATCTATCTATCTATCTATCTATCTATCTATCTATCTATCTATCTATCTATCTATCTCTCCCAGTCTGTTTGTAGCTAGTTATCTCTCTGTTTAATTTTATATATATTTACGTATGAAGAAAAATATATACGGAAAAAAACAACAAAAATCCTTATATACAATTATGCTGTTTTAATGTTAATATGTCAACGTCGGACATTAAAACAGCATAATTGTATATAAGGATTTTGTTTGTTTTTTCCGTATCTATTTTTCTTCATACTGTCGGATCTATATCAATATATTTGCATACATATTTACCTATGTATCTCAGCCCAAATCTGGCTCCCATTTTTTTTTTCTTTCTCCCCCACACACACACACAATCACAATCACACACACACACATATATATATATATATATATATATATATATATATATATATATATATATACATATATTAAACAGACAAAGCTTGTTGATTGAATTTAGCAAAGCTTGTATGAATGAATTCTTGTTGTTTATATATATATATATATATATATATATATATATATAGGCAACAAGAGTTCATTCATACAAAAGCTTAAAATGAAAAAGAGAGAGAGAGAGAAAGAGAGAGAGAGAAAGAGAGAGAGAGAGAGTGAGAAAGAATTCATTCATACAAGTTTTGTTAAATTGAAAGGAAAGTTTTGTCTGTTTAATTTTTATTTTATAATACTGTCCGGGGTTCATGATTTGCTTGCGTACTTCTGACTGTTTCAGTCATTATAAAGAACTGGGTGCTGTCAGCGTGGTAAACAGCACACATAAATATATGTCCATCTCTCTTTCTCTCTCTCTCACACACACGTATATATATATATATATATATATATATATATATATATATATATATATATATATATATATATATATATATATATATATATATTGTTATTGTTGATATTGAGCACATTAACCCATATATATATAAAATAATTTAATACTATATTCTATCATATATATATATATATATATATGAAGAAACATAGTCTTAAGGTGTGCTATATTTATGGGATAAAGTGCTCAATACCAGAGATAGAACCTGTGTAAATATAAAAGTGAACATTGAAGTCAGCATGAAACTGACTGTCGCCTCTAAGTATTGACTCAATGTTCACTTTTATAAATATATATATATATATATATATATATATATATATATATATATACGTGAGTGTGTGTGCGCGTGTGTTCATATCTACCTGTCTATTTCTCTGTCAGACTCAACTTATATCTATCTCTTTGTCTTTTTAATTTTTTACATATCACAGCACAAGACTGGAATCAAGATCTCATCAATTTACAGGTTGAGTTGGTTAAATGTAACCGTAAGTTCTATGCTAATAGTTTCTTCTCTCGCACTTCTCGCTTGTGGAACTCCCTTCCAGCTCCATCGTTTCCAGCCAACTTTATTGTGCAAAAATTTAAATAAAGTGTCATTCGCTATCTACTGTCCTCCTGATTACTCTTTTCTCTTTCTGCTCATTGAAGATGATTCAGACAAGCAGATTGAAAATTGCTGAGTCCACTAAAACACGTTGATCTCCATTCTACCCGCTCCAAGGCTAAGCGCTCAAAGGATGTTATGTGGTATATTGGCAGCTGACAAGAATATGAATATATATATATATATATATATATATAGATAGATAGATAGATAGATAGATAGATAGATAGATAGATAGATAGATAGATAGATGCTTTGATCTATTCCCCGTCCTTCTCTTCATCCTTTCCTCTATCGCACCTCTTTACTCTTGCTCCCACTCTCTGTAACCCCTTGCGTACTAGTGGCACTCCCGCCTTGCTTTGGGTGAAAAGCTTAAAAAAATACATAAATCTAATCAAATATATATATATATATATATATATATAAGCTCATAAAGGAGTAGTTACTTAAATGCAATTATTTACGTATACTGACAAGTAAAATTCAAATATTGATAGGATATAAAAATCCGTACATAGCTATTTAATCTATCTACATTTTTTTCTTTGCTATAATTCATCCAAGCATTAACAAATTTCCCACTTCGGATAAATGCTATCGTTACCCGAAGGTACTGCAGCTAAAAGTCTCCTTCCATTGAAATCTCGTACAACTTCTATTCTCTCAAAATCACGCGTGATTACCTTGAGTTGAGTGGGACGTCGCTCAACGCCAACACCACCCGAGTTTCTAATATCATTTTAATAAACAATCTACACAAGCAGATTTGGTGTTGTTTTTAATATATATATTTTTGTACCTACCTTTTTGAAACTTTTTGGTATTAATTAAACAAATTAAATATATTTTCTTTACACACACAAATATATAAAAGAAAGAGGTTGTAGTGGTTCCAACGAGTGAAAAGTATGTATATTAAAAAGAAGAGAAGAGAGGTGCCGCAAACGTTTTTGGTTGTAATGTGGATTTATTTAGATTTATAATATTTTTTCTAAATAAATCCACATTACAACCAAAAAACGTTTGCGGCACCTCTCTTCTTCTTTTTTTTTTATATATATATATATATATATATATATATATATATATATATAAGATTTTTTTATGTTCATACTTTCTTTTTAAAGACACAAATATTTCAGTAAATGCTCTGTTTATAATAAACAGTATTAATAACATTTACCGGTCTGAATTAAAAATTAAAATATTTCTCGGACATTCAGGCCGGTAAATTTTGTTAATACTGTTTATTATAAACAGAGCATTTACTGAAATATTTGTGTCTTTAAAAGAAAGTATGAACATAAAAAAGTTTATATATATATATATATATATATATATATATATATATATATATATATATATATTTTAGAAAATCTTGGTAAAAATATTTTTACATATACCTGTTATCCCACCACTTATTTAATTTTATGAAATTTCGAGAAATTCATTTTTTGTACGGCTTAATGATTCTAAGTTATCAGCATATGTCCTTGGAGAATTTAAATCATCCATTTTTTTTTTTTTTTTTTTTGTAAAACGGGACTCTCAGTTACAGTAAATATGCACTCAATCGTAAAATATTAAAAAATGCAATAAAACTAAACCATTATTATAAAAAACAACTTTTAACTGCAGTTATGAATAAAATATATTACGGATGATATTGTCGTAAGCTCAAGTTATAATCGACAAGTAACCTTTAAAGATATGTTACCCGTAGAAAAAATTCACAAACATATGTCTATCGAGGTAGTTGTCAACACCTCATAAAAACAAACATGTTCGTGTTTAAAATGCTTTTCTACGATATTTTAAATTAAAAGTAAGTAATATTTGTTTCAAATAAGATTAATTAAAAGATAAATCAGCTAATCTTCCTCAAATAAAGTTTCAGGAAAGTATATTTTATTTTTTTTAAATTTAAAAAAAATTACGTTGTGTTACAAGATTTGTATGGTTAAAAATGTCTAAACTCATCCATTTTTAATGATTTAAAAAAAATAATAATTCCAGTTAATTTAAATTCGCTTTGAAATACAGCAAAATATTTTGCTTATTGGAAATATTAAATTTAATCGATTAGTTTGAAATTATAATTAACATGAGAGCTTCAAGAATGATTTTTCATTTTGAAAAATTCATTTTATACCTTAGGTATCGCTTTTCTTTGGAGGTACCTACACATACATACACACCCTCCCAGGAATATACATATACTAGAGTTTCTTTCCTCACATACAGTTTTGTCTTTCTTTGATTTTAACCAGAGGAAGCCAAAGAGAACAGTCGCCCTTAGCGAAACGGGTCGTTAATAAATTTTTCACTTTGTCTCATAATCTTCACTTTTGTTTCGAATATTGTTATACATCCTACACACACACATACAGACATACATACATACATACATATATATATATATATATATATATATATATATATCAACTTATTCTCCTCATATACTCTTGCCTTTTCTTTAAACTGTTGCTATTTTGCTATAATCCTATCGGTGATATTTATTTTATGTCTATAATTCTGTGACGAGGCCTTGTTACACTATCTACATTGTTCAGACTGTTGTCCTCATCTTTCTTGTTATATTCACGACGTTTCGGTCGTTGCACGCTCCGGCTCTCTTCAGGATGCGTATATAATTCTAAGACGAGGTATTGTTACTATTTACACTATCTACATTGTTCAGACTGTTTTCCTCATCTTTATTGCCATATTCACGACGTTTCGGCCGTGGTACTATCCGGCCTTCTTCAGGAGATATACATTGAAATTCCAACAAATATCACCTAGTCTCGCAAGCCATTAATAGCTGAAATTTGTGTTTTATAAGTGTTATGGATGAAATATTGGGTGTGACAGTGAAGTATGAGAAGCAATTTCCCAAGCGTATCTTAGATGTGGCACAAGGCCGAAAGTATAGGGCACCCAGTGAGGGTCGAACTCACTACTCAGTCGTAATTGTTCTAGCGAGACAAGCTTGCTAACCATTACACCGCCTCGAGGTGCCCATAGATAAAGATTTTCTAAGCACAGCTTAGATGTGGCACAGAGCCAAAAGTATAGGGCACCCAGTGAGGATCGAACTCACTACTCAGTCGTAATTGATCTAGCAAGACAAGCTTGTTAACCATTACACCACGTCGAGATGCTCTCAATGAAGTATGAGAAAGAGGAAAATCAATTTGCTTATTTTGGTAATTTTGTAGAATCATTTAGTTAATGAATGGGCAACTAGATAATTATCAACTGCAATTAGTATTATTGCTTGTTTTTTTTTTTTTGTTTTTTTTAGATTTCTATTTTTTTTTAAATGTAGTTATTAAATTTCCAGTTTCTTAATTTTAATAATTTTAAAAGTGATATTTTGACTTAATTACGTTTTTTGTTGCTTTGTAGAATTACATGTTGGGTTTGTTTGCTTTGTTTGCTTTGCTTTGTTTTTTAATTTTTTGTTTTGCTTTGTTTTATTAAAGGGGAGGTAATAAGAGATGAAAGTTACAATTTCCTATCTACACTGTTTACTTAAAGGTCGGAGAATGTTGAACCGACATAAGAATTGCGATAAAAAATACCAGTAAAAATAGACTAAAGAGAAAACTAGTTAAACAATTTAGTACAAAGAACAATGCTTCTTGTAAGAAATTCGAACAATGTCACATTTTATGCATCAATTATGAATAGAAGTAAAAACATTAAATAGGAAAAAAAAAGGTTTTAGTTTAGACCGAAAACAAAAAATTGTTTCCTTATTGATATGGTATTCCCTGCATACTGCAATGTATCTTTGAAGATCTTCAAAAAGCTATCAAAATACAAGGACCTTGAAATCGAAATCTCAAAAATGTAGCACATGAGAACATCAACATCCCTGTTGTAGTTGGAGCCCTCGGATTGTTTCGAAAAGATTCCACTAGATTTATTGAAGGGATCCCTGGAAGCCCATGCCTTAAAGACATACAAAAATTGTTCTCATGCGTTCAGCCCACGCTTTACGAAGGGCTTTGTCTATGTAAAATATGTTTATTGCTGTTTTTTTTTTTTGTTTTTTTAATTGGTCAGTAGAAAATGTCATGATGCCATTTCTAACCTTGAGTCTCTGAGAAGGACCCGGAAAGAAATACGTACACACCAGAAATCAAAGGAAATAATAATAATAATAATAATAATAATAATAATAATAATAATAAATGTGGCATATGGGAACATCAACAATCCCTGTTGTAGTTGGAGCCCTAGGACTGGTTGGAAAAGATTGCAGCAGACTAATTGAAGGGATTCCTGGAAATCCATGCCTCAAAGAGATACAAAAAATTGTTCTCACAAGTACAGACCACACTTTACGAAGGGCTTTATCTATGTAATTTTTTTTTTTTTTTTTTTTCAGTGGAAAGTGTCATGATGCCATTTCTAACCTTAGGTCCCTGGGCGGGACCCGGAAAGAAATGTGTAAACGCCAGAAATCAAAGAAAATAATAATAATAATAATAATAATAATAATAATAATAATAATAATAATAATAATATGGTAACTTCAAACAACGATTATCCCAGTTGTGATAGGAGCATTGGGTACGATAAAGAAGGGTAGCGAAAATCAGTGAGTAAAATTCCTGGGTACATCAGCATCTCAGAGCTACAAAAAAAAAAGATTATTTTCTGCGGGACTGCACATATCATCCACAAAACCTCCTCCATCTAAACGAAACGTCCCAAAACTGCATAATTAACTCACCTACACTGCCGATTTTACTCATAGACCCTGCAGGGGACTTGGTAATTAGGCACTTAAAATTACTCCCTGAAAAAATGATATCACACACAACATCAACAACAACAAAAACAACAACAACAATAATAATAATAATAATAATAATAAGAGTTCATCTAAGAAATTCAGACAGATTACGACGAATATATTTCATGCTGTGTCAAAAAAATTAAACAATATTCCTTATAAAACTGATTAATAAAATGCTTTTTTTTCTCTCGACCACTACAATCTTAACCTGTTCAAGTCTAGTGTGTTGTCTATCCCACATTTCCTGATAAACAGCGTCTCATGCAGCTTCTTACTCTTTACCGCTTACTACAAAACAGCTTTCTTCAGTAACCCTCTACATTGAGTGTTTCTTGGGCCTTATAAAAAACAATCCTTAAAATACAAAACTTTTCTCATTAGAAATTACTGTACATATTAAATTCGAACATATGCATAATAGCGGATTCAGAGGAGATATTTGCAATTTACATATTTCTCGATGCCTGTAGCGGTTAGCCATGATTTAAATATATATATATATATATATATATATATATATATATATATATATATATATATATATATATATATATATATATATATATATAGAGAGAGAGAGAGAGAGAGAAGCCTTTGAAATCTAACTCAATATAGTCTTCCTACTCTTACTTATTATCTCTCTACTTGTAATGGGCTTTGTTGGGCTGCTTTACGTTTAGTTTATTTCTTATCATTAGATTGTAGATCACCGTCAAGCCAAAAGCCGGTCGGTGGGCGTGTCTCCTTCTCCTTTCAATATATAAGCTCCTCCTACTTCGTTGTTGATTTGTAAGCACCTGCCATCAGCAAGCACTCGAACTCGACGAGTGTATTCTTGTCTTTCTAATTACGGATTATCAATTCATTTTGGCAGTGTGAACACGGAGTTTCCACTTCTTCATGTTAAATGCTTTACAACGCGAGGCCCGCAACTCAATAACGAAACAGGACTAAACTTTAAAAAAAAAAAGATGAAAAGAAAAGAGGAAAAGCACTTTAACATTACACACTCAAAAAGTCCTTAAAACACCAATTCTTACAAATCCAGTTACGCAATTACGTACGGGGAATTCCCACAAAACTACTTCTGCACTTATTATAAGCCTCAAGATAATGTAGGTGCCCCAGTAAACGTGTTGCTAATATTTTAATTCAAGGTAAGTGCATTTCTAAACAAGATATTCTGACACGTGTGTAACATAATCAGTGACAATATACCTTGAAACAGATTGTTAATTTGAACAAACCAAAATTCGTAGAAAGAAAACGATATTATACTCTGACACAAATCGACTTCTAAATAACATATGAATGTCAGCGTCTATTATCCCCTGAATTATTCGGACAAAATATCCTCACCGTTATTATTCACGTTTCAACTGGTGAGCTCTCTGTCCTTCTTCAGTATCATATATGTAACGAAGACTGTTCATCCGTCAGAAAACTGGTGAGATATTTAACTAAAAAAATCTTGGACAAAATTTATTTCACATGGAAATGGCGACATAAGTCGAGGTGATATTTTTTTAAAAACACTTGCAAACTATTTTAATACGTTAAATATTTATAAAACGTTATTTATATGTAAAAAAAATATGAAGTTTATGTTTTTATTTTAATATTAAAAGTGATTTAATAGTCTTAAATCTAAAACTCTCTTTTAATATTTCTATTCATGTATATCATTACAAAAATGATTTTACTTCGATATATATAATATCTTTATCTACAATATACATTTCAAAACTGACGATCCGAACGATTATAGACATTTCGAAAATTGTCAACGTCACACTGCTAAACACGTCAGCGTAGTTTAGGAAACGCTAAAAGGATTTCAATCGGAACTTCTTTCATATTTTTTTTATTGGAGAAAACACAGGAATATTTCTGACCACTTGATCCGTGGATTATTGCTTGACCACACCACGTCATATCATTTATTCGAATGGACACGTGATTTCAGTTCTTATGACATTGATGCTGACCTGTGGACAACTACTTAAAAAAAAGTTCATTTTCATTAAAAGGAATTAGGTGCGTACGCACACATTGATATACACTCTTACACAGATCTGTATATATAAATATATACCTACTAAATATATATTCCAAAATAAAATAAAAATATCAGATAAATATAAAATAAAACGTAATTATATATAATAAATCAATAAGTATATAAATATATAGTAAGCAAATTAAAATAAAAAAAAAGGTAAAAAATTATCTCTCCACTTCAAGTTTAGCAGAAATTAATCCGCTCATCAGGGGTTTAGATAGTTTAATCGGATTTATTAACATTTATCATATATTATTTATAAGACACTATATTAACAAAAATAATTTTTGACTTATTTTAAATTTTGTCTTTCTTAACGACGTTATTGTTTCACGTAATCTAACCTGAAATTTCGCCATTATGTAAATAAATATGCAGAAATATAAAATCTGTATATCTTATTTTAATAACAGCAAATTAGATTCTTTGAACATAAATATAATTACGAATATTTAAAGGAGATAAGATATATTATCGAAGTTGTTATATATTTTTAAATGATTATATTAACATAATTCATTCTTCATTAGAATTAATAAAACTAAAACAATAAGCATTTTATTTATATTAAATTTTGTATAGTTTTTAAAGACATTGATCTTGAATATAATTTGGTAAAAATCGATCCCTTCTATTCAAGAAAGTATTTAAACATAGCAGAAAAATAGAAATAATAATTGTTTCAAATGTATATAATTATTTCATCGAAAAGTTATTAAACTTAGCTATCAAATTATTTCGTCGGAAGATTATTCAAATTAGCTATCGAAATATTTTATCGGTAGGTTATTAAAATTAGCTAGAAATTATTTCATCAAAATTTTATTAAAATTACCTATAAATTATTTAATCGAAAGTTTATTAAAATTAGCTAAAAACTTATTTCATCGAAAGGTTATTAGTTGCTAAAAATTAATCCATCAAAAAGTTTTAAAATCTTTTATTAGATTATATAAATTTATTTACAAAGTATCAAAAAACTGCTTTTAAAACATTAAAAATCCCACCAATTTATTTATTTTTAATTATTAAAAATATAAACAATATGTTATTTTAATTAATGTTCTTTATTAAATATTATAGATTTTAATTGAATTAAGAATCCCAAAATTTCTTTAAAAGCAATTTTTAATTAAAATATTTATAAACATGCGCATATCTTCGGTATTTGGTTTAAGAAAGTAATTTTTGATAATCAGGATGCGAAAATATTATAAATGTTCTTGCTAGAATTAAAAATGTATCCAAATATTTAAAAATATTTTTCTAAATATATCTAGCGTAGAAGTCCTCATTGACAAAGACCAAATTAATTTTTTTTAAAGTTTAAAATACTGTGGGGAAAAGTAAATATCTTTAATGTCTTATATTTCAAGTTTTACGATGTTTCAAGTTTCACAATGTTTCAAGTTTCACGATGTTTCAAGTTTTAATAATTGTTCGGGTTCGTCTGAAGAATTTCTGATGGAAATGTATTAATAAATTAATTAAAGTTTTTGCATCTGGAAAGAAAATTGTAATTGTTATGTATTTATATTATAAAATCTCGCATTAACTGTCTATGTTTTTTTTACAACGTTGATTTTGTGATAAATTAAGGGAGAAATAATAAACACATGTATAATAATAATAATAATAATAATAATAATAATAATAATAATAATAAAAAAATAAAATAATACCTGAAAGTGAACAAGAAAAAAAACAAGAAACTAAGTTATTGTCAAACAGTTCAATTGATGACCACATGTTTTCTTGTTTTAAATTTTTGACGAAAAAATATTTCCTTTTTCAACAAGAATTTTAAACAATAATCATAATTCTGTGATTTATGGGAAAATGTAATAAATCTAATATGCAATATATATTTACAAACATTGGGAAATTAATTACATTAAATTTTAATTTACATTAAATTAAGTGCATTAAAAATTTGTATTTTTATTTTACACAAATTTCAAACTGGCATAAAATATCCTGAAAACTGAGCGATCAATCACTATTTATTATTTTATACCAAATTCAATCTAAACAACGGAAACATATTCACCAGGTAAAACAAAAATATTAATCTAGGAAAACAAAAAATATTAATTAGGTAAGACAAAACATGAAAAAAACCCTGGCAGGTTACGGAACAATCAACTGATCAAAATTCAATCGAAAAAAAGCCCAGACTTACTGCTCAGCAGATTACAAAACAATTAACTAATCAAAATACAGTGATAAATAATAATAATAATAATAATAATAATAATAATAATAATAATAATAAACTTTACATTCACCAGCTACACCTATAATATCACCAATTAGACAAAATGATGGACTATGAAGCTACTTATCCCACTAGCATGTACCCCGAAAGTGGTGGTGCTACTGGAACATACGAAGCAATGCAGTCAAGAGCCTTGGATTCTGATCTTTTCTACGGGCAGAGAGATTCTTCAGTTGTGAATGGTGGAGTTTCTGTAACTTCAGCAACTATAGCTACATCGTCACCGTCTACATACGCTTACAATGGGGCTACTGCGGCCACCCAGACCACAACGACCATACACTGGGGTATACACGATGCTTCTATCCAGCCAGACTACCCGTGTGGGGTTTACTATTCTACGGGCGTTGCTACCACTGACCTGCGGGATATTCAGCACACAGACTCCATCCAACAACAACCTCCGCCACAACATCACCAGCAGCAACAACACACGTCTCAACCCCAAGAACCTCAAATCCACCCGGCTCAGTTGACCACCCTTCCAGAGATTCACTCGCATAACCACCACCATCATCACCATCACCATGCTTACTCTTATAACATCCACCCACATGGACAACCGACACAAAATCCACACCCGCATTCAACTCCCAATTCAACATTGACCCCAACAAGGGTTAACCCTTCAACAAACTACACCGGCTCCGATATCTACGGAGAATCGATCAAATACCATAATATGGCACACTACCACCGCCCGGCCAGGACGCGTTCTCGCCAAAGTAATGGTCACACGGATTCTAGCCGGGAGGGTGCCACCGAGAGGGAACGAACCCGGATGCATATGCTGAATGATGCCTTTGACGATCTTCGGAGGGTGGTACCGAAGTCGAACTTAAGCGAACATCAGAAACTCTCCAAGATTGCTACTCTCCGATTGGCCATCCATTACATCTCGGCTCTTGCAAGCATCCTGAAAAGCACAGGAGCCGAGATTAAACTAATTAAGGATACCACAGCTATTGATGGAAGAGGCCGACGACGCACTGGACGCAAACGGAAAATTACCTACGATGGTATCGTGAAAGGTTAATACTCATATAAAAGCTTAAAAAGAAGAGTTGGCGACATCAGTCTACGAGGTGGTATCGGAAATTTCTTGGACTAGTCTTTTAATAAAATCCACCATTTATCCAATATTCCATGGAGAGAGAGAGAGAGTGCCGGCGGATTATTCGACGACGATTCTCACAGCTGAGTTGCAGAATTGTTTCCATGTTTTCTGGTAATCTACTGGTGGTTGGTCGTTCTGGATGCTCATCGTTTTAAACTAATACTCGACCGACCTTGAAACGCGTGTTTCACTGATCGATATAAAGAATTTTCACCCCAAAATCTGAGGAAATGTTTCGAGGGTCACGGTAACGAATTTGTTGAATGTCACCCAAGCAACTGTGATAAAGTCACGCTGCTCGAGTTTGCCAACCGTCGTAAAGATTGCAGAGCCGTTCCAACAAAACTACGCGTGATAAATTAACAATAATAGCTAGCACGAAGCCTATTGGCAGACTGACTCAGTACGCTGGGTAGCCATGAGCATTAATTTAATTCCGCGTAGATCTCAGTTGAACGGTGCATTTGCAGTATATGCAGTCCCGGAATTTTCTTATACCACCTCATATTAAGTTGTACTACATGAACTGTCGAACACATGAAGTTTAATAATTTTCTGCCAACAAAATGGATTGATATAAAATGTTATATTGTATTATTTGCTGTTGTATAGCTCGCTAATTTACTATTGAACTTGATTTTTTTGAGGGTCTGTTCATAAAAAAGAACTTTTTTTTTTTAAATCTAAAAATATTTTGATAACTGAGTAAGCAAACCTACTCTTTATTTATGCGTATAAATTGAGATAAAATACGAATTTAACGGGATATTCGAAGAAACTAACATTAAATGAATCATACAGCGGTAATATAAAACTTTTGCCCCGAATATGTGAACATTAAAAAAAAAAAAACTAACATTAAATGAATCATACAGCGGTAATATAAAACTTTTGCCCCGAATATGTGAACATTAAAAAAAAAAAAACTTAAAAAAAAAACACAAATAAACGGCCAACTGAGAAACATTGTGGAAACTTTAAACTACAATTCAGGAAATCCTGGAGTTTTTTTACGGTGATGATCTCATCATTTGGCTACAAAAAGGAAGGCACAAAATGAACAAATCAGTTCCACAAGAATTGACAGAAAATCAGAAACGGCGTTGTTTTGAGCTTTTCTCAACGCAGCTTGCAGCATTAACAAACCATTTCTAAGACGTGCAGCTACTTGCAATGAAAAGCTTTGAAAAATTCTTTGCAATAATCATATACGTATATTTTCATTTAAACTGTTCAAAATTTGAGTCTTTTTACTTTTTCTGGTCAGAATCAGACAATTCATGTGGTACTATCTAAAAAAAAAACTTCTTTAAAAAAAAAGGGGGGGCAAATTTTATTAATCCTCAAAACTAAAATCACGTCAAATGAGAACCTCTCCAGTTTTTCCATCTTAGAATTTGCAACAAGTGAGAATGAACGAACTTCCCCTAAACCTCTCCGCTCATTTTAAACGTGTTTATAAATTGCAAAAACATCGACCAAATTGTAAGAAAACTGAGGAACATGAAATGCTAACAAATCTAAAGTGATTCGCTGGCACTAAATGCGCTCATCAGATGCATTTAAAATCAGCCTCGACACTCAAGGCTAAATGCACTGGACGTGTGTCTGCAAGATGAAAAGTTTGAACTTTTAAAACTGAGAAGGATTATCACTTTCTCTTATCTTTGGTATTATGCAAATGAACAATTCATATCAAACTGTGAAAATCAAAGGTAAAGGTACATACGTATATATATATATATATATATATATATATATATATATATATATATATATATATATATATATATGAATATTATTTTATTGTTATTTTCCATACAAAAATGAAAATTTTGTAATAGAAAAATTCGTAAAAAGAAATTATTACATATGTTTATTCTGTAAAAAAATGTCTGGTTTTCTCCTTTTTAATTTTTCTTTTTTTTGTGGGCGGGGAGGGTACCGGTATCTTTTCAAATATCGTTATTTCGTAACATTTCTTGTTTTCACAAAATATCTTCAAAATGGGTGTTTATCATATGTGGTGGTTAACAATATATTTTTCGGTAGACCATTATGTTCCATTCTCATAAATTGCTGTACTACTAAAGTCTTGTGGAGGGCGCACGTTGGAGTAATGAATAGTGGCTCGGATTACGGAATCGGAGAGCCGAGTTCGAATTCCAGTCGAATCCATTACATGGATTACGTGAATGGGAAAGGTATTTACGTCGGGAAAAGGTATGAATCCTCTTCCTCCCCCAGTTATGGGTAAATAGCAGGGCAGACAAGTCTACCGCAGAAAGAAATGGCAAAAAAAAATCTTCGGGAAAAATCAACCTTGTCATGAATCACGCATGGCACATCATTGATAAATATACCAAATAACCGGGCATCTTGTTGAACGCTGTCGTTAAAAAAACGCTTCGCAGTCGAATAACTTATTGTAATATATTTACATTTTGTGAATAAGGGTTAACACACACACATTCTATATAATATATTTACATTTTGGGAAGATTAAAACCTGGTGATCTAACCTCCTCTAAGTTTATTTCATGCTTTACCAAACAGCACTAAACATTTTATAGAACATCTCAGCATTTTATATAATGGGTCCATGGCCATTAGCAAAAGGGTGAGCCAAAACTGCAAATTACTAAAATCAAACAGGTACAGAAATTTGAAAATTTTGGGGAGCATTTTAACAGAGGACCCACATATTCATATTTCTGTATCTGCTTGATTTCAGTAATTTACCTTTTTTTTTTTTTTGTTAACGCACTGGAAACTAAAAAAATAAACGAAACAAACAAATTCTAATGTTCCGATGAACATTGAATCATTTTTGCCTTTAATTATTGTCGCAGTCTCAACTCGAAAGACATTTTGAATTGCATGGGGTACTTTGCATAAGGTACTTTGATGCTTTTTCTTACAAATGCATTTAAACAAGGAGCAAGGTACCTTAGTTGCTGTATTTTGCTAATTTGACATATTGCCTAAAACAACTTCGCTAAATGAGCAAATATACTAGAATGTGTACAGATGTATTTATTCATGTATTATCTTAAAGTTTTAAGCATTGTACAGAAAAAAATCCAAGATATGCAGTAAATCAACTCATTTTCATTCCCTTCATATTCCATTAGTAAGGAGGAAGTTCCTCTCAGACAGATTCTTCACCAAAACTACATTATGAAACGAACTCCGGAGAGGATGCTTCCCCAGTCACTACAACCTTAATCGCTTAAAGTATACGGTCATTCGTTATCCATCCTACCTATCCTCATAATACACAAACATTGCTCCATCCCGATACGTCCTTACAACAAATTCATTTGATAACACTCTACCTTGAGCCACACTTGAGCCTTATATTTGGTGAGAATTTCAACAAAAAAAGAAAATTATAAGGTAGACTGGGTTGGCTAGTCTAGAAGAATTTCTACTTTTCCTGTCTATGAAGGAAGGACGACTCTGAATTCAAAATTGCAAAGACAACTGAAAATCACTTCGCTATCTTTCCCAAGAAGTGATGGCATTTCATTGATAACGAACAAAAGGAATCTGTCGAGAGCCATTATTGAATACGTCTTGAAGGAACATAGAAAATAAATTGGAGTGGCAAGGCAAATTGACACGATATTGTTTCACACTGTTCCGCTAACGTGTGTGTGCACACCGACACACACACGCACGCACTCACAAATGCACGTGTGTGTATTAGAGAGAGAGAGAGAGAGAGAGAGAGAACAAAATCTCATTCAGGGTTTGCTTTATGACAGAGATAGTTGCGTATTTTACCCAGACTACCAATGATTGTTGCATGCAAATAGAAAAAATTGAGATAATAATAATAATAATAATAATAATAATAATAATAATAAACTTTACATTCACCAGCTACACCTATAATATCACCAATTAGACAAAATGATGGACTATGAAGCTACTTATCCCACTAGTATTTACCCTGAAAGTGGTGGTGCTACTAGAACCAAGGAAGCGATGCAGTCAAGAGCCTTGGATTCTGATCTTTCCTACGGACAGAGATTCTTCAGTTGTGAATGGTGGAGTTTCTGTAACTTCAGCAACTATAGCTACATCGTCACCGTCTACATACGCTTACAATGGGGCTACTGCGGCCACCCAGACCATAACGACCATACACTGGGGTATACACGATGCTTCTATCCAGCCAGACTATCCATGTAATATTATTAATAAAATAAAGATTTCAAATATTGGTTTACAAAGAAGACAGTCTATTTACACTTGAATAATTAGTACTACATAATATACGAAGTACTAACTCAAATGTTTATATATTCTAATTTGATCTATAATATTAATTATAACCCAAGGCGAGATAGAGAGGGAAATAATATGACTTGAAAAGACTATTTCAAATGGGGAAATCCTTAAGATTCGCAATTCGGTCTTGTCATTTGGGCACGAACGCTTACAACTAAAACTGATAGGAACTATACAATGACCTCAGACACTTGGTTGACTAATATCTGATATTGACTATGTATTACTGATTGCAGCATAGGATGTGATGGGGTAGAAAAGACCGTGTTTCACCAGTGGGGAGAGCCTATCGAGATTAAATATCAAAATCCGGACTTTTTACAAAAGTAAACACCAAACACTGGGTATAAATGTATCTATTTCAACCACGTATGACGCCTATTTAAATGATTTTTTTTCGATGGTGGTTAGGGGATTATATTTTTTTTTTAATTTGGCGTTTTTCAGTCGCCTATGAGCAATTACAATTCTCTTGTTTCTTTGATTTTCAGGAATAATGAGGAGTCGTTTATGTGGACTTGGACACACATACTTGTGGTTAGCGTTGTTTTAAGTTCTCATCACAATACATACACATACACACAGACGCACAAACACACACACACACACACACACATATATATATATATATATATATATATATATATATATATATATATAAAGGTAAAAGACAATTGTCAATATGAATGCAATAGCGTTTTCTAAATTATCTATTTGCGAAGGACATTTTGTTTGTTGTTAATAATTACTTTGTTTTCAATAAATTAATTTCGTTTTTGACTTGAAAAAGTTCACATTAGACGAAACGCGTCGGCTAATAATACAGTTTTCCTGTTGTCTCTTACCGTTATACATATTGTCTTTTTCTATAAGTTAACTCTGATAAATTTTTTATATATATATATATATATATATATATATATATATATATATATATATATATATATATATATATATATGTATGTATGTATGTATATAAATTTTTGATTTCATTGATATTGTTAAATGAATCTTCCTATATTTGAGTACTTTCGACTCTCAATGCTAATAATTTAAGATAAAAAATTATTAGAAATATTGAAAAAGTAAATACAAAACCTAATAAAAATCATAACGTTATATATATCGAAAAGATAATTCGTAATCTTTTCTAGAATAGGATGAAGATATGGCGCAAAATATTTCATGGAATTGAAGTGTACAGAAATTTGATAAAAGAAACGAACGCATGATTAAAATATTACACGTACACCAGAACTAAGAAGATTTGTGCCAAATAAAGATGAAGAGACTTGTTCCAAAAGATTATCGAATCTCCCTTAAGAATTCATCAATTTTACTGCTTCATAATTTACTATTCATGAGTTAAAATAAGGTGCAGGCATTTTTCTTCTGGAATAAATGGGAAAATCTTATTTAAAAAAAAAAAAAAAGATTTCTTATTCATTAAAATGTAATAAAATCAAAATCTAATATGGCGGAATGACATTCATTTAAAAAAAACAAAACGTTTCTCTGAAATTGTGAAGTAGATAATATTTTCGTAAATCGCGCCAGATGATATTTGCCTCTTTGGTCGCTTTACATTAATTGATTGAGGCAAAAGTTCCCATAATTATTTGACGTCTTTTATTCATTTAAATTCATTATTCAGTCACCAAAACATTTTCACTGGATTTCTATGAACTTACATTAAGTCTAAATTCTTTCATAAAAGAACGATACATTATGTCAGGAATTTTACGATCTCTTGAAGCTGCGACTGCTTAATTAATCTTTTAATCATTTCACCCCAAGCAAGGTGATAAAGCCATTAAGACCCAATGAAAGAATATGAGAATAAAGGATCTGTAATAATCGATAATTATGTTTTTTTTTAATTATTTCATCCCAAGAAAGGCAATCAAGTCACTAAGACATAAGTGGTGACTGAGTGTGGAAGAATAAGAGAAAAAGAAAAGCTCATCAAAACAATTTCTATGGAAATATTTACAGAAAAGGTACAGGGGAAACTACGTTACGCCAGTGGAAAAGTGACTGAAGCCGAGATGCCAGGTCAGGACCGGTAACGTTTCAGATTCTTCTTTGGATTTTGTCAAGAATCTTTAAATATATAGCAAATGCATCAGACTAGATGTTGCAGCAATATCAAATACATTTAATGATGTGTTTTTCCATTTAAGCATCATGTCTCTTTTAGGTGATCATGGACCTTCACAGTTTCCTTTCTTTAATACTCGTTTTATTGTCTAACATGTAGTACAAGTATG
Source organism: Acanthosepion pharaonis (assembly GCA_903632075.3). NCBI lineage: Eukaryota > Metazoa > Mollusca > Cephalopoda > Sepiida > Sepiidae > Acanthosepion > Acanthosepion pharaonis. The sequence goes on from CAHIKZ030004601.1 coordinate 1,884,478, forward strand.
GAAACCATGCTTCCCAAAATCAACATATGCCGGCATTAGACTTGTCACGTGTAACGAATGGAAGTTCAGTCAACTGTGACAGAGGAAATATACAATTTCATCAGCCACTAGGCAGATTAGGATCTCATATTTAATATGTATTACTAATTACAGAATCGGAAAAGATGGGGTTTGAAAGTCTTTGTTTTTTTGGAGGGGGGTGGGGCTTTTTAAGCGTTTCGCCACAAGCAAGGCGGGAAGCCACTAGCACGCAAGGGGTTACAAAGAGTTGGAGTGAGAGCAAATAAGAGTGATAGAGGAAAGGATGAAGAGAAGGATAGGGGATAGATCAGTGCATCTGGAGACGTCGATTGACATTACATTTGAATAGTTGGAGATTATAGCTATCAGGGAAACAGGAAGAGAGTAGGGAGTTCCACAGGCGAAAGGTGCGAGACATGAACTTATTGGAGTAGAAGAGACGGCTACATTTAACAGTTTCGACAGTGAAAGGGTGTGAGCGAGATGCCAGCCTAGTTGAACGCTTAAATTCATGAAGTCTGGGAACCAGCGAAAGCAGCTCATTGGAGCAGTTACCATGAAAGTATTTGTAAAAAAGACAGAGGGAGGCGACGGATCCATCTGTGAGAGAGCGACTACAGACGAGATGCCAGATCAGGGCCAATTACATTGCATATCCGTCTCTGGAGCTTATCAAGAACCTTGAGACAAACATAAGGGGCACCGGACCATATATGGCAGCAATACTCCATGTAAGGTTGATTTGTAAATTTGAAGGATCGACTCCGGCGAGAAAAATTTCCTGGCGCGGGACAGGAAAGCTGACTTTCCATTCTTTCAATTGACGAGGATCTATCGAGCTTAAACAACAAAGCCCGAACTTTTTACAAAGGCAAACAGCAACCACTGGAAATATTTGAGGATATGTATATATTTCAACCACGAAGAACCCCGATCTTAGTGAATATATTTGGGTATTTGTTAATTTTGTGGGTAGATTTTTTTGAAAATTGGCATTTTTAGTCACCTATGAGTAATGAATGTATACTGAAAACATCAAATTTAAAAAAAGGTCCGTGTAATTTTTCTGTAAAGATTACAAGGACCACTTTAAAAAGAGCAGCAATCTTTGTCGCATTAAGTAATGGTAATGGACAACAACAGAAGATCCTGTTAAAAAACACATTTAAAAATATAAATTATCACCTCGATGCTATGTTTTTAAGAATAATTGTAAAACCTGCAAAAAAAAAGAGAGAGAGAGAGAGAGAGAGAGAGAGAGAGAGAGAGAGAGAAACCAGCACAATGGTATTTCAGTAAAAAATCATCCTCACCCTACGTTTGCTTCTTCACCTTTTGTGCTAGGATTTGTAATGGCCACATCAGCTATCAGCGAGCCTACACTGGAAGTGAAAGGCAATTTTCGTTCTTCGTTTCTGATTATCATATTCGAGTTTTTGGTGATAGATTTTACAAACACTCAAGGCGGTTATATTTTACTGTAAAAGTCCAAGTGCAGTACAAACTTAGACCGAAATTATTAGATGCATTTCTCTCATTAGTATACTAGTCGTCAATTGTTTACTTTTCTGTAACAACGATGGCGATACCACGAGACTTAATGGGTTAAAGCGATGGTTCATGAATTTAATGGTATATTAATTGTGAATTTAATCCCTGAGTCAGACAGTGTGTACTTGGAATTAGTCGAAACGGCGAGCAATAACTGAGCAGCATTAAAAATAAAAACAAGAAGAGTTATCTCCCCTAGACATGAACAATGGAACGAGAACAGTCTATTCAAATAGATTAAATAAAGTGTTCAGTTCGGAATTCTCTGTAGGTTATCTTGATGAAAACCGGAGGGTACAGTGACCGAAACGTTATGATAACAACAACAAAGATAAGGACAATAGTCCACGTTCATATAGTGTAAATAAATGATGAAGATATTAGTTGAAATGTATATTAAAGTGAAAACTTCCAAATTCCACACAACTTATAGTACTAAGTTTACTAATTTTGCTATTTGAGAGTCAACCAAACACCCTAAAATAAACTGAAGTAATGGTAGTAGCAGTAGATGAAGGGATAAAACAAACTGTCCACCTGAAATCATTAAAAAAGCTGAGAATGGGTCAGTGACTTGGTAGCATGACATATAAGCGGAATTTTTAATCTGAAATGTCCACTGTATAACGCTCAAACAATTTGATTGATATTCACTTCTGAATTCATTACATTGGTAAGGAAGACGTTTATGTTGTAAACTAAGTATCTGGCATAGTATTTTAAATTGTCACCAATATACACCACTGGTATCACTCGGGGAGGTGGTGTAGTGAAAAAAGGTATCGATTAGTCACAAAGAATAAATAACACAATATTCAACTGAAATGCATTATCAGTACAAATAATGCAAAGATTCAAGCAATATTTCGAATAAATCGAATAATGCAAAGTATATTAACATTCCAAAATTCCAACACAATTATAAACGCCTGATGATGGCCAGAAAGTACTTACTTGAAACGTTTTATTTATAAAAATCAAAGATGAGAGCAATATTTCGAATAACTAGAATAAGTTAAATATATTATCAATACTTCATTTCAAAATTCCCAAAGAATAATGAACGCATGAGGATTGCCAAAGTGTACATGGTTGAAACATTGTGATAATAATATCTATAACAAAAGAAAGAGCAATATTTCGTATAGATCGTATAAATCAATAGATAATGACAATTCCTCATCTAAAAAATCTCAAACATATAATGGACGCCTGAAGATGGCCAGAGGCTACTGCCCGAAGCGCTGTGTTTATAATAACGTCTATAACAGTAAAATATGAGAAAAATATTTCCAATAAATTATAGTAATCATCATCTCAAAAACAAAGCAAAACAAATTAATTAAATATTGGTTTTGTCAATTTTTTTTTTCTTGCTATAGACGAATTGGACTATCTTCGCAGGGAAGGCCAGAGAATCGATCAACCAAACACGTTTTAATATAAAAAAA